>WNYA01002302.1:30141-44182 GCA_019512145.1 Engystomops pustulosus
AGGCCAGAGGCCTAGTGTTGGGCCTGGGGCTGAATAGGGGGGTAGGCCAGAGGCCTAGTGTTGGGCCTGGGGCTGAATAGGGGGGTAGGCCAGAGGCCTAGTGTTGGGCCTGGGGCTGAATAGGGGGGTAGGCCAGAGGCCTAGTGTTGGGCCTGGGGCTGCCTGGAGATCCTGCCGCGCCAAGGAGAGTGCTGGGGGAGGGGGTGGCATTGAGAGGAGGAGAGCCTGGGGCTGCCGGTGCGGGAGGGAGCGCGGGCTGGCTGGCAGGAGATCGCGGCCTGCTAGATGGCGCTGGGAGGCATGGCCGCAGGGCTGGTGCAGAGGGGTCTCTGACTTCTCGCCTCTTCGGTCCAGGGGGCAGAAGGAAAGAGGGCCCCCCCACGTGCTCTCGGACTTTTTAAAACCACCGGGCGGGTCCTTACCCGCCCCCAAACACCACCTCCTGTGACCTCACACAGGAGGAGTAAAGGGGCAAGCCCCACCAGCCTACCAGAAGGCTTGAAACCACCCCCTACAGTCCTCAGCCCCTTCGCTATTTGCTTTGGGGCTTGTTATTCTTAAGGGCCAGGTTTATGCATTAATAATAATTAGATTGATGCTATTAGTACAGCTGGGAAAAGTTCAATAAGTATCTTGACTTATGAACGAGGGATAAGTCCAGTAGTGCCAATGGCTTTTATATAGCATATGAAGGTTCAGAATGATAGTTATGTACATGGTACCTTATATATTAGGGCATCATCCCGTTAAGAGATAATTAGCAGTGGGCTCTGTTACATCTGCAGCCTGGGGTCTTCCTCTGTTACAGGCTGCTGAAGCATGGGGTGCGCTGCTCCCTTGGAATCTTTTGGCTGCAGACTCCAGATGGTGGAGACTGGAACTGCTGGAGCAGCCAGTGGGTCATCACTCGCCCGAGGTACTGGAGCTGGCGCTGTGGCAGGGTAGAGAATGCAGGAGCAGGTTACGCTGCAGCTATGGATGATGACTTGCTGGTAGTAACTCGCAAAACAAGAGTCAGATGCACTGCTGGAGGGGACATATTGGTGACTGAGGCTGAAGACACTAGCAATGGTGACAGGGGAGCTGACACTGCCGGAAACAGTTACCTCTAGATTCTCAGGTTACTCCCTCCTGGGCACCCTCTGCCAGCTCGTTGTCACAGTATGGCACAGTTGTAGGAAGCTCAAGCAAGTTCCCCTCTGACTGCCCAATAGTCCTTTGGGTCCGGTTGAAGGGAGTGAAGTACAAGCTCACCCAGTCACAGATTAGGCCACTTGGCCGCAGGTCAAACCTCTTCACTTTTTTCCCCAGTCAGTACCATCTTTGTGGAGGAAGCCGTACACCCTTTGATTGCCAACCATTAAATGTTAAGTAATGTAATCAGAGACTGATCACCTCTGTGCGCCATCTGGTGTCTATAATCGGTAATGCAGCTGGTTGATTTCTCCCTTGGAAGGAATGTTATTTAATAGTGACCAATGAGATTTCTTGTTTATCACTTTTGTTACAAAGGTTCTGATTAGATTTTCGCTGGGTGACCACTCCTAAGGCAAGTTTATAAAAACCCTTGGAGTGGAAAGTTCTGGATCCTCTTTGCTGAGAAGCTTTGATAGGAAGCACATGTGTCGGAGGGCTGCTGCCCAAACACATGGCCTACAACTAAGTAGACCTGCAGGTGCCTACCTTCTGGAGCCTGCATCACCCTGCTGCTGACGCAGCTCCTCACCTCCAGCATGAAGTTACCTGTACCAGGCTGTGAGAAACCTCTGCCGAACACCCCATTTACCTTGACCAGGGATCCCTACACCTACATCGAGATTGAACTAACATACATCCGCAGAACCTCCCTCTTTTCTTGCAAATGTACCTGCAGGATACCTGCCCGGTGTGTACTAGACCTGTTCCTCATGTACCAAGTGACCGTGACTGCAGACAAGCACTAGGCCTCCTCCGCAACCCAATCCGGTACCTAGGGATCTGGCTGCCCCAAGCAGGTGAGTCCCTGGTGGGGATGTTGAGAGTGGCGCCACAAACAGGATATTTACGCGCTTATCACGAACATCACTTACTCACCATGCAGCAGAGGTTAACTCCAGACCTGAGCGGTCGAAGGACCGATCAGATATCGGTGCATATCTAGTTGACTCCCGTCCCGTCCATTATACGGACAATGCACTTCATGCCCAGAGATAAGAGTTGAACTCCAGACCTGACGGGAAGGCACATGCAGATATCGTTTGTGCATATGCCTCTATGACTCCACGCACGCGCATTATACACTCCACATCCTTACATCCCCAGAAGTAAGAAGGTGAACTCCGACCTGAGCGGGGAGTGACACCTGCGATCAAGGTACGGCGCCGATCTTAGTCGCTCCCCACACACGCATTATACACGACCAATACACCTTACATGCACCAGCCCCTTAAGAACAGTACTGAACTCCTTAGGGGACTCTGAGCGGGGAAACATCATGACTATCGGCGCTTTCGATCTTATGACCCCCCGCGCACAAGCGCATTAATACACAGACAATTCCTTACATGCCCAGGATGAGAAGTGATCCTGGGACCTGAGCGTGGAAGAGTACACATCAGATTGGCGGTCCAGGATCTTAGTGACATCCCTGCTCCCCTCAGTCTGCCTTATCACTATGGACACATGCACTACATGCACCAGGAGAATAAGTGTGAACTCCAGGACCTGATCCTGCAAGGCGCTCACATGCGGATATCGCAGCGTCAGGATCTTAGTGACTCCACCACACAGCGCATTATACCACTAATGCAACTTACTGCACCAGGAAGAATGAAGTGTGAACTCGTGGAACGAGCGGAAGGCAGCCCATCATGATATCAGGCGCATGGATCTTATTGTACCTCCCCGGCAACATGCATTATCACGGACATCACTTAACATGCACCAGAAGAAGAAGGTGACTCCGGACCTGAGCGGGGAGTTACACATGCAGTGATATCGTGATGCATCGATCTTAGTGACTCCCCGCACAGCGCATTATGCATGGACATATGCACTTACTGCACGAAGAAAAGTGAACTCCGGACCCGAAGTCGGGAAGTGACCATCAAGATATCGTATGCACGATCTTATGACTCCCGCACGCGTCATTATCCACGGACAATGCCCCTTACATTGCACCAGGAAAAGAAGGTGAACTCCAGGAGCCTCAGCGGTAATTGAACACTGCGGATATCGGTGCATGATTCTTAGTGACCGCCCGCACCAGCGCATTATACCGGACAATGCCTTACATGCACCAGATAGATAAGGTTAACTCCGAGACCTGAGTCGGTGGAGCGACCACATGCAGATTATGGTCATGATCTTATTGTCTCCCCGCCAGCGTCTTATACACGGACATTCTTAGCATGCCCCAGAAGAGAGAGTGAGCTCCGGGGACCTTGCGCGGGAAGCGTACACATGCACGATATCGGGCAGGATCTTATGACTCCCTCGCACCGCAGCCTTTACCGGACATCACTTACATGCCCCAGGAAGAAGAAGTTGACAATCCAGGACCTGACGGGGAGTCGACACCATGAGGATATCGGTGCGTACGATCTTATTGACCCCCGCACAGCGCATTAATACAACTCGGACAATGCACTTACATCACCAGGAAGAAGAAGTGAACCCAGGGACCTGAGCGTGTGCGACAAGCCATGCAATATCGGGTGCAGGATCTCTAGTGCACTCCCCGCCAGCGCATTATACAACGGACATCCTTAACTGCACCAGGAAGAAGAAGGTGAACTCCGGGAACCTGAGCGGGATAGACACTTCCGGATTCCGGGCGCGTGATCTTAGTGACTCGCCTCCCCTCACGCGCATTATACACGGACATGCGTCTTACTGCACCAGGCATAAGAAGGTGAACTCCGGGGACCTGAGCGGGAAGCGACACATGCGGACTAATCGGGTGGCCGCAGGTCTTATGTGACTCCCTGCACGCGTCATTATACACGTACCATGCACTTCACTGCCCGATAGAAGACAGGTGAACTCCGGGACCGAGCGGGAAGCGACACATGCAGGATTCAGGTCATCATGAGGCCAAGATCTTATGACATCCCCGGAACGCAGCATTATACACAACAATGCCCTTACATGCACCCAGAAAAGAGGTTAACTCCACGGGACCTGAGCGGGGAGCGCCAACACATGCAGGATTATCGGGTGCAGGTCTTAGTGACTCCCCCACACGCGCATTATACACCAGACAATTCACTTACATGCACCGAGAAGAAAGAGGTGAACTCCGGGACCTGACTGAACGACCAGCAGGATGCTGGTGCAGTATCTTAGTGACTTCCCCGCACAGCACAATTTTTAACACAGAAGACCAGATGCACTTACATCACCCGGAAGAAGAAGGTGAAACTCCGGGAGGACCTGAGCGGGAAGTGACACATGCGGATCGTTGCACGATCTTCATTGACCCCCACAGCACATTATACCGACAATGCACTTCATGCACCAGTAAGAGAGTGTGAACTCCTGGGCCTGACGGGGAAGCGACACATGCGATATCGGGCGCAGATCTGTGACTCCCCCCCGCAGCAGCGCATTATACACAGACAATGCACTTACAATCATCACCATGAAGAAGATGTAGTTGACTCCGGGGACCTGAGGGTAAGCGACACATTCGATAATCGGCGGCAGGATCTTAGGACTCCCCGCACAAGCGCTTATACACGGACATAGCACTTACATTCACCCAGGAAGAAGAAGGGAACTCCGGGGACCTGAGCGTGTGAAGGACACATGCATGGATATCGACACAGGCTCTTCATGAATTGCGCGAGTTTTCATCCTCGTCTACGTCCGGATGGGGATCGCGCAGGCCTGAAACATAATGTGGCTTCATGTTCAACTGCGACATTTGATGAGTGCGTTCTGTCTGGCCGTTAGTCCAGGGGGGGGGGTAAGCAGGTTACAGTTGTTTAAATATCTACGATGTACAGACCTCCAAAAAAAATTTAGACGTGAATCTGGACTCCAAGATCTGACACTACTACTTTCATCCGTACACCGGGAAGACAAGTTGTTATGGCTATTATCAGCTGTTTCTTTGGGCCGAAGGCAAACCCGGTACATGGCATGAATGAGAAGCCGTAGTGGAGTCGGTCCACCACTACCATATTGGTGTCTTCCTTTAGAGTTGGGAGAACCACTATCAGTCCATTGAGATCAACTCCAAGGCCGTACATGGAATGGCCAATGGCTTCAGCAAGCCCATCGTGAGGTTTTGTGAAGGTTTGTATGGTGCGGTTATCCACAACGAGAGAACATATATCACATCTCTAAAGAGCCGGCACTGGAAGAAACGTGATAACGCGTTCTTGTGTCTTGCTGTACTCGCTTGTGTCCTGTTATCTGGACTCATGTCAACTTTATACTCCTCAGTTCATGGTCTCTCTGGATATATATAATGCCCACCACAGTCATAACGTGATTCCTAAGGAAATCCCTTATGGGATGTGCTGAATGGGTCAGTGTTAGCAGCTTTTAGAGTACCCTTGAGTAAGTCACCTTCATGATTAATACCTACCACCTTTTTCTCAGGCATCATGGGGTAGAGTGGAACTGATGGGTAAACTCACTAGAACATACGTGACAGAGCGTCCTGCTATTTCCTTACGAATCCGGTCAAAAAGACAAGATTGTGAAATTAAGTGATCCGGAACTAGACATCCATCGGTGGGTTGACCGAGATAGAGGCATTTAGCTGAGTCTAATGACCTCTAAGTTTGCGGTGGATCAGTTAGAACGTTTCTGATTGTAAGCTCCTGAGATGGGCCGTCCACTTTAAACAATAGCGATAACTTTTGTTCCCTACATCATAATTCTTCTCCGTAGACCTCCTTTGGAGAAGATGCACATGGATGTACAGCTCTATCTCCGCCTGATCCTCTTAACAGGAAAGCCCAGCCGTCACAATCTGGTGCATCAACCTCATACTACAAATCAAGTTCAGGATTGGATGACTAGCACACCGGAGCTGTGTGTAAATTTAATCTTAAACAGAGAAATGCTTCATCCGCTTGTGGTGTCCAGTAAGAGTGGCTCTTCCTTCTTTGTCGCTCAGTAATAGAGCTTAAATCTTTAATAATTGTCTGTAACAAATCGAAGAGGCTTTGTACTTCCTTAACCGTCTGGGTGTTGGCCAATCGATACCCGCCCTTGTATGTGGACACCACTGGACCACCGTAGATGATGACGTCTCCGATGTGACCGTGATTAACGTGACTGGTCCAGTCTAAGGTAGCCGCACCAACCACCTGTGTTACCATGCCGGATCTCATGCATTGTGCCTTAGAGAAAGCTTTGTCTTATGCCTGTGCTGTTATTGTGCTTTCCTGTTGTGTCCCCAATTCCGTTCCTGACCTTGCTCATCCCCTGCCTGCCTTGCCTCATTGCTACGTCCCGACTCCGATCCATGCTGCTTGTCCTGACCTCCTTCCTGTCCCCGCTATGATTCTGCCTAACGTCTCTGTACCTCACCATGGCTGCCACCACGTACTAGTTCATTGCCTTGGAACGACCTGGTGGTACCACACCAGCAGCAAGTCTAACCCCTTTGCGGCGAGCTCTGGTGAAGACCGGTGCCCTTAGATTCCGGTCCCAGTGTCGTCTTAAGTCATCGTCGCTGGTGGTCTAGAGGATCCACTACCCTGGAGCCTGACAGTAAGATCCGGGCAATGGACCTCATCAAGGTTTCTCCACCTATACTGGCTGACTTGCCACTGTTGTGGGACCCAAAGTTTTGCAGGGGCTTTATCATGCTTCCCTGCACATGGACTTATGCTGACTCAGTTCCTCACGGAACGGTCTAAGGTGGGCTTCATCATCAGCCTCCTGCCATGATCGTACTACTCCTACTGGACAGTAACACCTGGTACAGCTGGTCATCACCTGTTGAACGGATTTCTGGTCCGTCGTTTAGGAACCAGCGCAAGCGTCTTCATCAGCTTAGAACCCGCACGGGTGAACCTCGCCGTCAAGGACTCATCTGTCACTGATTATGCAGTTTTGGTTCCGTACCTTTCCTTCTAACTGGCTGGTACAGAGAGCCCTGATATCGACTTTAAAAAGGACTTTGGGACAAGTTAAAGATGCATAGAGGAACAGCGTATGGAACATTTTGCAAGTCAGGACAAGACGTTTGTTCCCGCCCTGCGCCTGTCTTCTAAAAACCGCTTCACCTCCTGCTGTGACAGCTTCAGAGAACCAATGCAAGTGGATAGAGCTTGGCTGTCTCCCCAGGGCGTTCCAGAGAACTCTTTGCTCTACTGTGCCAGCCCAGCACTTCCTTTTTTCAGTCCTCCGTCCTCAGCTTCCGGGAGACGCACGTACCTAGAGCTTCTCGGAGAAGCGTCCCTAGGTGAGAACAAAGCTTCTCACGTCTGAACATTCCCCTTCTGCTCAGCACAGGCACTGGTAGCCAGTTCCAGGTTTCTGCCTTCTTGAGTTCCTTTTCTGCAAAAACATTTGTGGATGCTGCCTTGGTCTCTCAGTACCAGTCTTCCTGTGGTCCTTCTCGAGAAGCCGCTGGTCATCTCGTCAGTCAGTGGGCAGATTCCTCCAAGACCCGATCCGGTACCTCAGCCACTGAACCCCTATGCCTCAAGTTGGGTGTTCTTGCACAAAGAAGAGACTTTCCTTTTACATGCTAACCTTGTGCACATCTTCAGTTCTTCTGGGCCTTCCATGGTTGCAGCGCCACTCACCGGTGCTCGACTGGAAGACGGTTGAGGTTTCTCTGCTGGGGAGGAATGCCAGTCACATTGTCTGGACTGCTTCTCCCCTTCTCCACCTTCTTGCTTCTGAAGTCCTTCCAGTTTCTGGTCGGTCTCCCTCTCCATGTGTGGACTTTGCGTGTATTTTCAGCCACACTGACCCTATACTGTCCAATAGACTTGATAGCGGGCACATTTCCTCAACTGGTCGAGTGTATCTCCTATCTGTTCCCAAACCACGGCCATGTTTGGCCTATGTGAAGGAGACCTGCACAGGGCTTTTTACACAAGTATTTCGTCCCTCTGTGTCGGGATTCTCTTCATGGTGAAGAAGGAGTTGTCTCTCCGTCGTCCATTGATTACCTCTGTAATGGTGAAAAACTGCTGCCCACTACCCCTGATCACGGAACTGTTTGAATCGTCTAAGTGTGCCAAGGTTTTCACCAGTTGGACCTGTGGGGTGAATATAACCCTCTTCCGCATATTGAGTTGATGAATGGAAGCCACATTCAAATACTTGAGAATGGCCACTCGGTAACTTGTTATGTCCCTTTGAACTCTGTAACGCCCCAGCGGTGCGTCACGACATATTCGAGACTTGTTTATTATAAACCTGTGTGGTGTGCTATCAGAAAACATCCTGGTGTTCTCCGCGGACATTGAGTCCCATCTGACCCATGTACGGCAAGTTCTCAGCCGCCTAAGGGTCAATTGCCTATATGCCAAGCTTGAGAAGTGCCAATCCCATCAGAGGAGTCTCCCATTCCTAGGGACTACAGATGGATCCTGCCAAGTTGTCTGCAGTGCTTCAGTGGCCGCGTCCAGTAGGACTTTGTGCTATCCAGAGATTCCTGGGCTTCGCCAATGACTTCCGGCAGTTTATACCACATTTCTCCTCCCTGGTGTTCTCCTCCCTGGTATCTCCCATTGTGGTGCTGACCAAGAAGAACGCCTGCGTTTTCAGGCAGATAGATTTACCACTAAAAGTTTCCCAGGTTATTACTTTACATTTTCATCACAGCGGCTCGGGCTTTAACATGTCCTCGTGGGAGGGAACACTCGCGCTTCATCCGCGGTTTTTGTGAGTACCGGTGGCGAGCGCCTTCCACTTTTTCCCTTTTTTCGTTTTCTTTGAAACAAATTGTAAGATGAGTTTTCTCTCTTTTTATCTTTTGAAAAGTGTAAATTTTAGGACTAGAGAGGATAAGGACGACAATTTGGTTCATCGAAGCAGTTTCAATACTGATCTTCTTAACCCCTTGAGACTGCAGGGTATTTTTCGCTCATTTCTCGCTCATTCTCCATCTCAAAAATCCATCACTTTTTATTGTTCCGTGTACGAACTGTGAGGCTTGTAGGCTTATTTTGCGCGTAACAAATTTTACTTTCCCGTAATGTTATTTATTATTCCGCGCCGTGTATTGGGAGGCGTGAAATAAGCTGACATTTGCATTGCTACCATTCTGAGGTCTGTGCGACATTTTGATCATTTTTTATTACATTTTTTTATGTCATGTAAAAAGGTGTAAAAATCGTGTTTCGGACATTTGGGCGCCATTTCCCGCCTCGGAGGTCACCGCCGGCCGTAACCATTTTTGTATTGTGATAGATCGGGCATTTCGGACGCAGCGATACCTGATGTGTCTGTGATTTCTACAGTTTATTATGTTTTATATCAGTTCTAGGGAAAGGGGGGGGATTTGAACTTTTAATTTATTATTCATTTTTTAAACTTTTTTTTTCTTTTTTTTCACTATTTCTTAGGCCATCTAGGTTATATTAACCCTACATGGTCTGATCGTTCCTACCATATACAGCAATACCACTGTATTTTTTTCAGGTCATTCATTACAATGAGCAGCTGGCTCATTGTAACGATTCCTCAGAAGCCACGTAGCCTCAGGTCTGACGAAGATCATGTCAACCGATCGCCGCCCCCCCGATGACGTTCAGGGGAGTGACGATCGGACGTAAGATGGCGGCACCTACCGCGGGTGACAGCGATGGGTCTTTGCTGCGATATGCAGCCTTCATAGCTCCTTGGTGGATATATCCGTCACAGAGTGTGAAGGGGTTAAATCGACGGGTTGTTACGGATGCGGTGATACTATAAATGTGGGTTTTGTGTTATGATTTTTGTGTTATATGTCTCTTTATATGTTTATAAATGTATTAATTTTTATTTTTTTTTAAACTTTTTTTATTAGTTGCACCAGGAGATATGAAGCAGTCATCTTATGTGTTCATGATAATATGTCCGGATGTATTGCAGGGTAGTAGCTGTGTCAGCCTATGCACATACACAGACAGGATGTTACAGGCACTGCCTGAGGACAGCCCTGGGGTCCTGATCAGACCTCAGCGCTGCCATAACAGCAATCAGTGCCCCCGAAGACGTGGAGGAGAGACCCCCGTCAGCCAAGTTAAATGCCGCAGTCACACTGATGGGTTTAACGTTTAGATACAGCAGATACCCAGTGTATTCCGATGCTGTCACCGCTCTGATCTCGGGCTGATCCGGCATCAGCTATGTGTCTGTTATATCGGACGCTGAGCCCTAAGTTACAGCACTCAGCCTCGGAGGCAGAGATGGATATATTAGAGATTTTGTTCTAATGTTAATTTATGTTTGTTTTTCTTATTACATGCGCTAAGTCGCAGCTGGCGGAAAGAGAGAGATGTGAAGGAGAACGCTTGGCTGGCCGACTTGCCAGATGGGAGTCCAGCTGGCATACAGCGGCCGAGCCGGATGTGTCAGAAGCAATCAAGTGCCTTAAGCGTTTTAAATTGTTGGTGTGACCATATTACACCCAGCAAGAGAAGTGCTCTGTGTCTTCTATTTGTCTTAGTTCTTTACCAGTGAAGGGCCCAGGACTGTAATAAATGGTAGGTAAGTATCATGACATCCAGGCTCATAGAAGAGTCTGGTGCAGTATAAGACTGTGCACTCCTACTCTGCACCTTGTATGGGTTGTCTTACTTTACCCCAGAAAGTTAGGACACAATTCTGTTGGGTCAGTAGTATTTTTGGTGCAGGTTTTTTTGGCACTAGCCACACCCATTTAAACAGACCACTCCCCTTTTTCGAGCTCGTTTTGGAGAGCCAGAAAACTTCTACCAGTGAGGAACATCCAGGACAGTGGACAATCTCTCCATGAGCCGGGGGACCGAGCAGCGGCACCTCGAGGTGTGACCAAAGCTCAGAGATACCTAAGGGATATTGCAACGTCCCAGTCCGATGGTGCAGCCATGGGGGTCATTCATCTTATCTCCGTTTTTGCCGTCTTTTTTCCGTCTGTTTCTTTGGTAATTTATCAATCTCACTTTTTCCTTGTGTTAAAGATTTCACATTTTTAACAAATGTCGCAGAAATGTCACGAGTCGCTTCTTTCCATTTTCTATGTTTTCCTTAACTATGGTTTAGTCTGGAGTTTTTTGCGCCAAAAATGTTGCTAATTTTAGATAAATTTGAAATGATAAAAGTGATTTGTGCCTGAAATAGAAGATAAAAGTGATTTTCACACATTTAGCACATCCGGAATAGAAGATAAATGCGCCTGACTGACGGGAAACAAACATTTCAAAATGTCCCTTAGAAAGCAAAAAAATTGCAATGGGCCAAAAAATGTCTCAAAAAAACCCCAGAAAAATAATGATAAATGACCCCAATGACTTCTCTATAGGGGGTCCTGCAGGATATGGGGGCACTTTGTGTCTCCTGGTGGTATCTGTGGGGCAATGTCCTGTACCTGAGGACAATCACATGACACGGTATCAGGGCGAGTGCTCACGAGTGTCACTGTTATTATCCAGGTCTTGTGACTGCAGAGACTTTGGCACGAGAGGCGGGCGGGGCGCACAGCGCAGGTGTCTCAGGTCACGGGAGAAGGAGAGGCACAGCCCGCGCCTCGTGCTCATCACATGAGGAGGTACATGGACGGATCTGATTGCGTGATGTCATCAGGTCCCGGGGCTTGTCGTTACACTGTGTCAGGCAGCTGCGCATAGCTCACTAGTAACAAACAGCAGGACTGCAGGGGAAATACAGGACAATGAAAGTCTTATAAGAAAGAACATAGTAAAATAATTGGTATCGCTGGACAGGTCTGATTTATTACAATACAAGTGAAAATCATCTACGAAAAACAGAAAATGTAAGAAATGTAACAAACAATAAAAACGGCAGCTCCTCCTGCAAATGATGAGACGCACACAGGTCACCGCGGGGAAAGGTGAAAAGTCATGGGGGGTTATTTACCATTGGCACAAAAATGTCTCAAAGTCGTCACATTGAGGGTTTCTCAATCGTCCCACAGGACGATTCACCTCTTCATTAATCCGGTGTAACACCGAGCCAAGCCAAAAACATGCAAAAAGTCTCAGAAAAGTCTCACAGGATGATTCACCTCTTCATTAATCCGGTGTAAACCTAGAACTACTGCGAGTGCACCAGCGAGCCAAGCCAAAAACATGCAAAAAGTCTGAGAAAAAGTCTCACAGGACGATTCACCTCTTCATTAATCCGGTGTAACACCGAGCCAAAAGCATGCAAAAAGTCTCAGAAAAGTCTCACAGGACGATTCACCTCTTCATTAATCCGGTGTAACACCGAGCTAAGCCAAAAACATGCAAAGTCTCAGAAAAGTCTCACACTCCTTCCAGTCCCTGCTGGTCTATGTGCTGGGACTTTTTATGCATTTTTAGACTTTTTTGGGACTTTTTGGGAAAAAAAATCCCAGACAGAAAATAAACCATAAGAACATTTATTAAAGAGCCAAAGACCAAAGCAGCGGAGCTCCCAGAATAGACATAGAAGTGCCCAAGGAGTCTGATGATAAATGACCCCCACGGGGTCCAAGCAGAAAAGAAGAAAAAAAAACCGATTACACTTACACAGATTCCAATGCAGCAGATGGATGGATTATGATTTACGCCCTTTACTACCCAACACACCCTAAAATCAAACAAAAAATCAATCTCTCCTTGTGACTTGGTCCCTTCCCCTCCCCCCGTCGTTTGCTTCTTACCTGAGAGGTAACATCATCTCATCTACATAAAACTTCTCTGGTGTCCACAAGTTTTATCAAACTTTATCAGTTTTCATGAATAGTGCACAGCAGAGCCATTTACTAAGGGTCCGTCGGACGAATTTTTGTCGAGTTTCCCAACGATTTCCGTTTTGCCCCAAGATTTTGGCGCACCGGCGCTGGCTTGCGTGCAACAGAAATCGGGGGACGAGTTGCCGGACAACCTGATGGATTTGGACAAACCACAGAATTTAAAAATGGAATTGTGTCGCAAGATCAAGCACTTACATGCACCCGGAAGAATAAGGTGAACTACGGCGGACCTCGGATCCAAGCAAAGTCTCTCTGCAATATCTTCATCATGACCCAAGGTGCAGGACGTCAACAAAACAAAACTTCCCAATTTTCTCAGTGAGTCTTATTTTTGGGCAGTAGCACAGAACGTGGACATCATCTGCTCCATCCCCATCGCACCTGTCACATTTCTGCTAAAGTCGTCTCTGATTAATTGTAAACCCCGGATACATAACGCGTCATTTATATCACCCAGATGGTAGCAATCACCGGTCATGGCTGCCTCTAGTCATGTGAGACCAACTGGAGGTGTAGAGAATGTACAAATATGTTATCACCTGCTTCCTCCTCCTTCCCCGCTCTCCCTACCTTTGTCTCCTCCTTCCCCTGCTCTCCCTACCTTTGTCTCCTCCTTCCCCTGCTCTCCCGACCTCCCTTCATCTCTGTTAAATATTATTAAATTGTCTCTATTGTTCTGTGCATTGATAAATGTATCTTGATACATATAACTATACTTGGTGTCAAAGTGAGTATTCCCAAAATACGTCACTCGGTGACACCAGAAGAACTCGATGACACTTATAAAATGTCTCCTTTATTGGCGTCATCCAGGATACAAGATTCTTGCACAGGTTATCAGTCACGTGTCCATGTCAGTCATTGTATCAGTGAGGATATGTTCTGTAATGGCCGGGAGGTTTCCATCTCTTCCCGTAGCTCTTCATATGTCGTTATACATTACACCTGTTGTGTCTCCTCCATGTGTCGTCCGAGATGTATCAGGCCCGATGTCACAGCCTCTCGGTATCAGGCCGGATGTCACAGCCTCTCGGTATCAGCCCCGATGTCACAGCCTCTCGGTATCAGGCCCGATGTCACAGCCTCTCGGTATCAGCCCCGATGTCACAGTCTCTCGGTATCAGCCCCCATGTCACAGCCTCTCGGTATCAGGCCCGA
>WNYA01002303.1:0-44179 GCA_019512145.1 Engystomops pustulosus
CAATCGCCCCCGGAGACTCCAAACGGCTTCTTAGTACACGCCTACAATAGAGTTTTATATCATCTTTAGTTCGGTTGATCTGATAGGGGGCTGGTGCATGCAGTGCATATAAATACCAATTGTCAAGAAATTGGAAGTGAGACTTGCGGAGCCCTCGCTGTGTTTAGCGCTTAGTGACAACACATATCCCCATCGCAAAGACCCGAAGAAGTGGGAGGAAAATGTTAGTAGGGGTGGATTTCAATTAGGCAACAGTCTGGCAGTTTCTTTTTATTTAGCTTATTTTTTCATAACTAGCGTCATCTTGCATAGCAGTGTGATTTATACTTGGCTAGACAAAAGCCATAGCAACGATATGCCATGTGTTTGGTTTTAAAAACTCAACAAACACAAAAAAAAAAACTAAAAAACACAAAAACACACAAAAAAAGCTAACACAAATATAACGTTATCTAACTTTCATTTTCACATGTTATCACCGGGAGGGACTAGGGGTAGAGGTCGAGGAGGGTGGGACTGTGGGACGTCCAACTACTGCAGGGGGTCAGAGGCCGTGGTTCTGGGGTGGGTGATGTGAGACACACCTGCTGATGAGGGGAGAGGGGAACGCCGCAGAGCTAACACCTCCCTAGGTTCATGTCTAAGTTTACTGGGATGGTGGTAGAGCAATCGTTGAGGCCAGAACAGTGCGAACAGGTGAGTCGTGTGGATTGCCGACAATTCGCAGTCAGCAATTTGCTTACCACCAGTCAGTTTCCACGCAGTCCACCCATGTCACGAAATCGGCAACTCCTTCCAGCTCACTGCACCTCAGCTCCCCCCTCTCACGTGTCCTCCCAGAAAACTTTGGCATTTGAACGGCATACTCTGGGAACTGTTTTCGTGGAACCCTTACCACAGTCCAGCAAAAACCACTTGTCCGTGATGCCTAGCAATTGTCCGATCCCGGTTTTTCCACCAGTCGCCAGTCGTGGGTTGTGAATGATGACCTTACTTGCGTGAGTGGAAGAAGTGTGTAAAGAGGTGTCCGACGATGAGAGAGACTCGGTTTCCGACAGTGTGAAGTTGTTTTCAGGGCCAGGAAAAGTCACGAGGGCGGGGAGCAGACTGGAGGGATCGCCGAGGATGATGAGGGACAGATCCAAGACGGGTTGAAGCTGCGTGGAACACAGATGCTTCTGAGACGGAGGGAAGTCCTCGAGCACAACAGGTTGAAGAGCTACAGTGGTGGGGCCAGACGGAGAGGAAGGGCCAAGCAGGTGACATCAGCCGCCACATGTAGTCCGTAGTGAAGCTCCCGTCGGGAGGGCTCGGCGAGGCCTCCGCGGGCGAGGTAGATTTTCAGAAGTCTGGAGGTTCTTAAGGAAACACAACGGATGACGACGACTGTGGGTGTGCAACCTGTTTGCCAAACCAGGCATCATGCAGGGGTTCCACCATACTAGATTTAATACCACCGTTCGCCGGCATATGAATTGCTAAACACCCAACAGTGGACCCAAGCCTTTCACCTCCGGCGGCACACACTGATACGGCTCTGTGTCAAGCTGAGTCAGCCCCTGCCCAGGACCCTGCGAACAAACCAACCCCATCATCGCTCTTAATTTCAATTAGGCACAGTCTGCCATTTACTTTTTATTTTACGTTTATATTTTCATAACTCAGCGTCATCTCATCTGGCATAGCAGTGTGCTTTCATGGTCAAGTCTCCACCCCAATCTGACACCTGAGATCCCAGGAATCTCGGCATAGTAAGGATTAATAACCGACCTTATGCTATGGTTAAACTACTTGGATTTGACATGCGGGACAACAAGATATAGGTATCCATATCTGAGGGGAAATGTAATTGAGTAACATAAGGTCCTTCTCCCTCGGGAAGGAGGAGGAACTCTAAGTGTGCCCAGTAGGTTTAGGTTTTTGGTTTGGTTGTTATTACATGTAAAAGTTTAGTTATATATAAAAACTCATTAATACTGAATAACAACAGGGTATGAGATTGTCTAAGTATATCAGATTTAAGATCGAACAAAAAGAAAGATGGAAACAAGAAATGCCATGGATTTGGAGTCAGAAGCTAAGCAAAGATGGCTATATGACTAAAGGAACCAAATACAAATAATGAGTGATTATATTTGGTAGCCATTAAGGCAACTTTATGATGGTAATGTGTCAAATGTCTGTTTATGTAATGATACTTAGCCTTGTTGTATTTCGATATGTGGAAAAATTGAATAAAAATTTATTTAAAAAAAAAAAAAATATTTAAAAAAAAAAAAAAGTCTAAATCATAACACAAACCCCGCATATATAGTATCCACCGCATCCGTAACAATCCATAGAATAAAACTAATAACTATTGAACCATATGATGAACGCCGTAAAAAAAAACGTTAAAAACGCCAAAAAAGTAGGTGACATAGCTACCCACTAAAATGCAATAAAAAGTGATCACAAACAATATGTAATCCAGAATGATACTGTTGCAAAGTTACAACATGTCCCGCAAAAAAAACAAGCATCAAACCAGCTCTGTAGCCAAAAACGTAAACAGTTGCCATTGGAAGACGGCGATGCCAAAATGATAGATTTTTCCCCACATTAGCGGTTTATTTGGCAAATTAGTAAAAACATAAGAAAAAATATCATGTCTGGATTCCCCGTAATCATATCGACCCTAGAATAAAGATACTGATTGTAGTGCTCTTATCAGGTCTGAACACAAAAAAATTTCAACAATAGGTGAACCAAACCCAAAATGGAAACATAATGGAAAAAGCATCTCGTCCTGCAAAAAAAAATGCCTTCACATGGCCCAAATAACGGAAAAGCGAAAATTTTATAGCCTTCAAAAGGGGGCAACGAGAAAACTAAAATCCTGGCAGCTGCAGGGTGCTCCTTCCCTTCTGCACATCGCTGTGCCCCCATAACACAAGTAATGTCCACATGTGGGGGGTCGCTGCACTCAGGAGAAATTGTAGAACAAATTTTATGGTGGGTTTTCTCTTTTTATCTTTTGGAAATGTGTAAATTTTAGGGCTAAATGAACGTATAACCGACAAAATTTGACCATTCTAAATTTCACCGCCATTTTGATTCAATTACTATGAAGATCTCAAGGGGTTAACAATCTTTGTAAATGCTGTTTCTGATAGCTTGAGGGGTGCAGATTTGAAAATGGGTTGGTTATATAGGGGTTTTTGATGCTAAATATGTAAAATTTAATTTCAAACTGTATTTATCCCCAAAATAGTCAATTCTGAAAATACGGAAAATCGCTATTGAATTTGTAAGCCGCGTGACGTCAAAATAAATTATCCAAACATTTCAAAAATTATGAAAATGTAAAGTAGACAAATGGGAAATGTTATTCGGGAAGTTATTTAGGTGGTAAATCGATCTGCCTGAAAACGGGGTTATTTTGAATTTCGAAAATGGCACTTTTGTCGGACTGTGCACCTTTGTCGGGGCTAAAAAGGCTAGCACAGGTATTTAAGAAGTGTATGTGCTGTGATTGTGGCACACACAATGCTTTTGTGGCGCAGCTGCGCAGGCTTCCATGTGACACAAATTAAGGGGTGTGCCCTCGGACAGTACGATTGATTCGGACTCAGCACGGTATTTAACATTGAAATTGTGTTGCATGTCCTATGTTAAAGGTGTATTACAAAAAAGATGGTGAACTCTGTAGGACCTTAGCGGGGAAGCGACACATTCATGATTTCAGGTGCACAAATTTAGTGAAAAGCCGCACACTGCATTATAGACGGACAATGCACTTTCTGTGCACCAATATTCTATATGTGGTCGCCATTTCTAACATTTTTGTACCGTATTTTCCGGACTATAAGGCGCACATAAAAACCTAGGATTTCCTTAGAAATCCAAAGTGCGCCTTATAGTCTGGTGCGCCCTATGTATGGAGGAGGGCAGCGGACCCTACTTACATAGGTCCCCGCTACCGGAGACCGGAGACAGCAGATCTCCAGCGGGAACTGCAGACCACGCGGCACGAACAACAGGCGCCATAGCGCGAACCAACTTCTGCCGTGGGAGGTTCTTTAAGGAAACACCGGATGACCGACGGACTGTGGTGTGCAACCTTTGCCAAACCAGGATCAGCAGGGGTTCCACCACTACTAGCTTAACTACCACCAGTATGCGCAGGCATATGAATGCTAAACACCCGAATCAGTGGCACCAAGCCCGTTCACCTCCGGCCGTGCACACCACTGCTCCTTCCCCTGTGTCAGCTGATAGTCAGCCCCCTGCCCAGGACCCTGGCACAAAAACCCCATCGTCGCCTCCACGATCCTCCACAGCATCCACCAGCGTTCAGCTCTCCATACCCCAGATGCTGGAGCGGAAAAGAAAATATAGTGCAACCCACCCGCACGCCCAAGCCCTTAATGTCCACATCTCCAGATTGCTTAGCCTGGAGATGCTGCCCTATAGGCTAGTAGAGACCGAGGCCTTTCGCAACCTCATGGCGGCGGCCGCCCCTCGGTATTCGGTCCCCAGCCGCCACTACTTTTCCCGATGTGCCGTCCCAGCCCTGCACCAGCACGTGTCAGACAACATCATCCGTGCCCTGACCAACGCCGTTTCTGACAAGGTCCACCTGACCACGGACACGTGGACGAGTGCTGCCGGGCAGGGCCACTATATATCGCTGACGGCACATTGGGTTAACTTGGTGGAGGCTGGGACCGAGTCTGACCCTGCCTAAATGATCACACAGTCTCCCTACAACACTGGGTTTCAAAGCTGGACATGTGGCACGAACTGGCGATGTACGCCTGGGAGGTTCTGCCTGCCCTGCTGCTAGAATCTGTCCGACGCGGGTTTTTCAAGTTCAGAGTGGTGGCATCATCACCGATAAGCGTAACGCCTGTCGGACTAGTGACAACCGCTTGACAGGCTGATGCTTATTAGATGAATATAAAGCCTGGATTCTCATAATTTCCAATCTCCACAAGGTGAAGGTAATAAATTACGTTTATGACTATAAAATCTTTCCCGCATATACTTAGTTTGTTCTTCCAAAATAGAAGGATCAGGATAACTTATTATATAAAAAGTTACGTTTATGTGTCGCCGTCCAGGTGTTGCCAGAATACAGATAAGATGTGAAGATTAGTAGTCATGTAGTAAAGTCAGTCACAGTACCTTGAAATTATGTTCTGGTGAAGGTTTCATCATCTTGTTGTATGTCTTTCTTCCTCCATGTCATCTCATCTTTGTGTCCTTAAAATCTCCAATAGTCAGGGTGTTGGCGAGCTTGGTGTGGTGTGTCATGCTGCAATGTAACCATCCCTTGGACAGAGTCACTTTACAAGGAGTACAGTCTATAAGAGTTACATTGTGAGCACAAAATCCTCCATTGCCTTGTCCATAACATATATGGAAATTCCTTTATACAGTACACAGAGACCATATATAAGTAAGAGCCATATGGATGTGGTTTGGGAAGGGTTACTTCCTCCATAGGTTTTTTGTAGGTATGTCCAGATTAATACAACACCATGCTGACCATATATGTCATGATCTTTCACTTCATGATTATTCCCACGTTACTCTCCATTTGTATTTTAATCCTCACATTTGTATCTCATTGACCATGTTGTGCTTGATCAACTCTTGAGTACATTTTCACACCCAAATTAGAATATTGTTCATCAATAATATTTAACATTTCCCCCTCTTGAGGGTGAGATACATCTGTTCAATCCCTCAAAATCCACTAACAATATTCACCAATGAATCATCAGATGATTTTTCTTCCTTTTGATTAGAATGTCCATAATAAATAAATTGTCCTTATATGAATATCAATCAATATTATCTCATTTCTACAAATTATGATATTAATAAATGTTATGGTGTACTGTGATCAAAATACAAATAAATTGATAGACTATACTAAATCTAAAGTAGATGAAGCTTCTTGTCATCTTCTCATGGTCATCATCTTCTTGTCCAGTAGAAGGATTAGTTACACCGTCTTTAGTATGTAGATGCCTTATTATTACTATTGATAGATTATTATGTGCAGAAACCTTTAATTACATTTCCTTGTTGTTAGTTTCTTCCAGTATGTACCACAAAATCTTAGAAAGATATAGATGTAAAACCAAAGTCTCCGTAAGGAACATGAACCTATGATATCCGTACAGCAGTCACCTCCTTGGAATTTACTTGACTCAAAAATAATTGTTGTAATTTGAGTTCCCCCTGGGAGTCATCAGTGCTTCTTCACTGAAACAGCTGTGATGGCAATGCAAGGGTTAACATTGACAATGTCTCCTTCAGTAGCAAAGTCTAACCTTAGTCACAGTTGTATCAATAACCCTTTTCTCACCGGTTTGGTGACATCTTTGACCAAAACAATCTCAGTCCAATTATTGTCATCTGGATGCATTATAATATCAGCTGTCATTCATTTAGTGATAACACAGTCCATCAGATAAGTCCATAAGGTGTAACATTAGCACCTTCATGTTGTTACCTAAGACATCTGCACATCAATTCTTTACCTTCATGGGATTTATAGCACTTGAAATTGTAAGCATCAGTCTTTGATCCATAATAAATCTCGAAGTCTTTTCCATTTATTTGGAGACTTGATTGAAGAAATCTTCTTTTGCCCTAAATCTACACCCAAAATCGGTGATTATACCTGACTAACGATCACAGTGAACCATATCATTCATTTTTGTTACTAATAACTAATATAACATTGTTTATTAAATACTGCTTAAAACACCATATAGGTCAGTGGTGGCGAACCTATGGCACTGGTGCCAGAGGCGGCACTCGGAGCCCTCTCTGTGGGCACCCAGGCCATCACCCCAGTAATGAAGATCACCAGACAGGACTCAAAGAATCTTCCTACTGAATCTTCCTACAATGATGAATTTGCCCTCCTCCTTTCAACTGCATTGGTGTCCTTGGGAGGCTGAACAATGGAAAGTTGTCAATGAACATGGGGAAATAAATTACTGCTTAAATTGCTGTGCTGGCACTTTGCAATAAATATTTGGCTTTTGGTTAAAGTTTCGGCACTCAGGCTCTAAAAGGTTCGCCATCACTGACACAGGTATTCAGCAGATTGTCCTCTCCCCTGAATATATCTACGTATCCAGCATATCGCACCCCTCCAGTGTATAGGAAGCCAGCACACTACTCCCCCAAGTATAAAGGTATCCAGCACACTGCCCCCAACTATATAGGTATTCACACTCCCTCCAAGTATATAGGTATCCAGCACACTGCCCCTTCGGTATATAGGTATACAGCACCGTGACCCCTAGTACATAGGTATCCAGCACACTGCCCCTCCGGTATATAGGTATACAGCACAGTGACCCCTAGTACATAGGTATCCAGCACACTGCCCCTCCGGTATATAGGTATACAGCACAGTGAACCCTAGTATATATGTATCCAGTATACTAATCCCCCAAGTATAAAGGTATCCAGCACACTGCCCCCAACTATATAGGTATTCAGAACACTCCCTCCATGTATATAGGTATCCAGCACACTGCCCCTTCGGTATATAGGTATACAGCACAGTGACCCCTAGTATATAGGTATCCAGCAACAATAACCATCACATTAATATTGACAAATGTTAGGAATCCTGTTGAATTTTCGGTACATCATGTGATTCCTTATTAGTTGAATTCAAGAACAAGATCCATTTATTTAATGTATACCTTAAGATTACCCTAATACCTTTAATCAAATATGCATATAACCCAAATATTTATTTAATCACACTTCAATGTTTCATTCTTTTTCGGAACAACCATTTTGTCTTTTGAATGAAAACCATTTACTCTTACTGTATTGCATATTGTATTGTTCCCAAATGCAATATCCTACCCTTATTCTTTAATTCCAAACTGAATTTAGTATGGATAACCCTTCACATATATTATTCATCCCTGTCAACCAATGAACCTTCAGTTACTCAGAATAATAAACTTATGCATTGTCAGTGATCTTACTCCATACATTATACCATAGACCCTTCTTGGCTGAAACCTAATCCTACTGAATTTCAGCGGGTAAGCATCCTTGTAATATTATAGATGGTCAGTCATTACATATTTTGTCAAATATACCCATAAAAAAACAAAGATACATCACATATGTTCCCTTAATGTTCATGTATAACGTTGTGTGTATGTATAAGAATGTATGTGTTATGTGTGAGAATATCATTGAATATCCTCATCAATGTGTCCTTCCTATGATACATGGATTTGGTGGATTCATTCATAAATTCACAATATTGTATTTTGTCTAATTTGCTCTCAATGACTGAGGATATTTCACTTCTGGGGACTTCCTTCTCCTGAATATTTTTAGCTTTGTTTACCAAAGCCTTGGATATGTCTGATGATCTCTCCAGTACATCTGGCATTTTCTCTTCTCCCATTACATTGTCTTTACAATTAGACAATTCACACTGAATGACCTCTTTTTTTTTTTTTCCTTTATTATTTTATTAACAGTACAAAATATCCACCAATACAAAAGAGTAAAAAATATATCACATAAATAATACAATACAACCACAATTTAATCTTAATACATTGAAAATCTCATGGCCAGCCGGATAACTTAACTCTCAATCTTGCATATTTACCGTGTGGCAAATTAATCGCCTGCCTACTACAATGCCACCTATAGGCCCCAGGGGCATAGTAACTGGCTAATTACAGAGCCTCTTATGATCAATATTTGACCAAAAAGAATTAAATTGCGGTCTACATCAAATTCCCAAATCCATTAATAATCCACCACCCTCCGAAGCCCCCCCATATATGGAACCCATGCACTCCCAAGTGTGACAACCTACCCCTCGATCTTGTGGATAGGAGTAGTGCTATCTTTCTTTATTTACTGTGAACTTTGTCTTAAGGGGCACTCTGCTGGACATTACATTATGGGGGCACTCTGCTGGACATTAAATTAATGGGAGCACTCTGATGAACATTTTATTAATGGGGCACTCTGCTGGACATTACATTATGGGGGCACTCTGCTGAACATTACATTTACGGGGGCACTCTGCTGAACATTTTATTAATTATGGACATTTCATTCATGATGGGAGATTACTGGACACTTTATGAGAGAGTAGTGGCTGCATTTCACATCCTAGGCTTGTACTTACAGTTTTTCCTGGTAAAAGTAGGTACCTCGGCTTAAACTCTGGGCACCCAATTCATGAATATATATGGTACTTTCACATTGTGAATAGATTTTTCTATGTTGAATTATTTTTATATTTTTATTACCAAGCTAATTCCTTCCTTACAACACTAACAGCATCTCAGATGATATTGTACTTAAAGGGGCGTTCCCATCTGGGCATTTACTTTTAATTGAATTAATTTGCCATATGTAAACATTTCTTCAATTGGATGTTATTAAAATAAATGTTCCTGTGTCAAGATAATTTCTCATAAATGTAGTCTTATTAGCCCTTAGAAACGAGATAGCTTCCTTGGATACGGTCACCTCTGCTGGAGGGGATTGCACAAAGAAACAAAAGGTTATTGTATATGAAATGTCCGAGGAGTTACTGCATGTCTCACAGCCATCCTGTGGTAATGATTGCTGAAGCCAGGCAGGGCCCAATAGCACATATCTGGCCACTGCTGCCAAAATATGAGGTGGTCGTATCTGAGGAAGTTATCTCGTTTCTAAGGGACAACATGACTACATTTATGAGAAATTATCTTCACACAGGAACATTTTTTTTAATAACATCCAATTGAAGAAATGTTCACATATGGAAAATGAATTCAATTAAATGTAAATGCGCAGATGGGAAAACCCCTTTAATAATAATCCACCACCCTGCAGTGGTGAAGAGCAGAGGGTGGAAATTTCTCGTGATAATATTTAACAGTCATTAAACATGATGAGGAATATGAGGGTCTTACAGTCAAGTATATTCATTGTATCCCCTCTTTAATCTCCAGAACTTTTGGCTGGAAAAATTGTTGGATAAGGGGTTAATTTATTTGTTGTAAAAAGAAAAAAAAACTAGCTGCCATATTTTCCTCAGGTCATCATGATAAAAAGTATTACATCTTTTTTTTTTTTTTTTAACAAAATATTCTACTCATATTTTTAGTATTTTGATATTCTGTGTCTTGAGATTCTACACAATTGGGTCAGCAGGAAAAAAAATTTAATAATAATATAATAATCTATATTTATACAGTGCAATCATACTCTGTAGCAGTTTAGAAATCATAGGGGACCTATACAAATAAAATAAGATATTACAGAGTATGAGTGGTGGGAGTGAGGGTCCTGCTCGCAAGAGCTTGCAGCTCTTAGTAATTTAATAGTATCTATAGCAATTTAATAGTATCATAGCAAATAAGGGTAGAAAAAATCAGGCCATCAAAATTTCTAACCTATTTTTTTCAATTATACCATGTTGATCCAGATAATGACAAAACCCCTGCAATGCTGATGCCAATTGGCCCAAAGCAGAGAAAAATTAATTTTTGACCCCTAATATGAAGGTCAGAATATATCCCTGATACAATTTGATATAAATGCACTCCAGAAAGACATTCAGGCCTCTCTTGAACATGTACAAAGAATCTGCCATAACAACCTCCTGTGGCAGAGTGGTCCACAGTCTCACTGCTCTTACAGTAAAGAATCCCTGTCTATGGCAATGGTCCCCTCAGAACAAGTTTAGTAATCTATCATTGTATTCCATTCCCCCCATTACCTTAACCCCTTGGCGCTCAGCGCCGTAGCTGTACTGCGCTGAGTCCCGCGAATAGCGCTCAGGGCAGTACAGCTACTGCGCAGAGACAATGCCGGTTCAGCTCTGCACAGGGGGGTCATGGGATTTCACCGGTAATCTACCGATGACATCCCCGGCTAACACCCGCGGTTGGAGTGGGCTCCGATCGCGGGCGTTTAACCCGTTAAATGCCGCGGTCAACAAGATCGCGGCATTTAACCTGCCTTCCGGGGGTCTTTACCTCACGATCGTTTTCGGGGGGACGATCGCTGCTATGGCACCTCTGGGGTCCAATCGGGACCCCAGAGAAGCCTGAAGGCAGTGCCTTTAAGATGGCGTCGGTGACGTCATCTTAAAGTCAAAGTGTCAGCCTATGCATCTGCAAAGGCTGACACTGCTAATACCCTGCAATACATCAGTATTGCAGAGTATTATCATGAACAAGCAATCAGATGATTGCTTGTTCATGTCCTATGGTGGGTCAAGTAAAAAATGTAAAAAAAAATGTTTTTCAATAAAAAATAACTTTATAAATCACTAAAAATGCCCATAAGCCCCAAAACATATAAAGAGACATATAACGCTCAAAAAAGTCTAAATCGGGGGGTGTGGCCTGGATGTGCACTGAGACGTACATGTGAGGGAGAGCTCCGTCTCTAGGCCTGCTAGCGACTTCAAAACAGAGACTGAAAGCAACCCAGAAACCTTGGAAATATCAGCAAAAAGCCGCCTGAAGAATGATGACTAGGAAAAGAACGGCTAAATCAGGTCCTAAAAGACTTACCGACTTCTTCTCATCTAGACCGCATGACACTACAATTTGGAAGAAGAAGTGGAAAAAATCAAACTTAAAATGGCTGACATGGAAGATAGGGGAAGGAGGAATAATGTTAAATTTAGAGGGATCCCCGAGACGGTCTCTCCAGCAGACTTAAACGAATATCTTTCCCAACTAATCTCTACAGTCTTGCCAAATGTACCAAAACAAGAATTCCTGATAGATAGAGCACATAGACTGCCTAAGCCTAAGTCCATCCAGGAAAACCTCCCGAGAGACACAATAGCAAGGCTGCATTATTTCCATGTTAAGGAACAACTTATGTATGCTTCTCGCAAAATGTCATCTCTTCCAGAACCATTCTCTGATATCTGCTTGTTCATAGATCTTTCTCAAGCCACTCTGCAGGCGCGGAAGAAATTTGGTCCAACAACAGCAATATTGAGGGAGAATAACATCCAATATAAGTGGGGGTTCCCAACGAAGCTGGTGGTGAGGAAAGACGGAATAACCCACATTTTGGCACAACCTGAAGAAGGTCCTCCACTTCTGAATGCATGGGGAATCAGGATTAAGGACCCTCCACTTCATCAAGAGAAGGCACGACCGCAAGCAGTATCCAAGGACTGTGAAGTCGCCTGAAAGGAACTATACAATCTGCGAACAGAATTATTCTTCAGGCCGAAAAGGCCCAAGGTGAACTTTACCCATACGTGTGTAGGGAATGATAAGACCTACATCTAAGTTGCTAACCAGTAAAGTTTGGTTTTGTTTACTTAATGTTTATGGAACCATCGTGAGGCGATGGCAGCAGGATTTACTTGTCCCCTCTGTCGCCAACAGGTTCCAAAGATACTGTTACTGTTTTTGTGGGTTGTTGAAACAGGGCACACTACATATTTATTCCTCAGATGATGCTACAGTTACAATGGGAAGATCCCAGCATAGTCAGTGGTTCATCAAAATTCATTCTTGGGTATGGCGGTTAAAATAATGAGTCTTAACGCAAAGGGCCTCAACTCCCCATTTAAAAGAACATCAGTGTGGAAGGATGCACTTAAAAATAAAGTTGACGTTATATGCGTACAAGAGACCCATTTTGCTAGGGACAAATGCCCCAAATTTATACACAACAAATTCCCTCATATTTATATGGCCAACTCAGAGACAAAGGTTGCAGGGGTATGTATAGCAGTAAGGGATACGGTCAGGTTTGAGGTACATAAAACTAAAATAGATGAGGGAGGGAGATATATTGTCCTAATCTGCTCTATGAACTCTGTACGTTTTACAATGTGGTCAATGTGTACAGCCCAAATAGAAGGCAACTCAGCTTCTTAAGAAAAATTTTAAAAGTAACTAGAGAAACTCAAGAAGGTCATGTGATCATTTGTGGAGACTTCAATTTAGTACCAGACCCCAAACTAGACTCCACTAATAAGGGCAGGCTATCCCCCCCTTCCCTGGGACATTGGCTAACGAAAGAAGGCCTATACGATTGTTTCAGATGTCTTAATCCCACTAATAAGGAATTTTCTTTTTCTCACATAGACATAGATCCTTCTCCAGAATAGATCTATTCCTTACAGATAGAGAGACATTATCATGGGTGCAATCGTCAGAAATAGGAACAACCACATGGTCTGACCATTCACCGATTTTCTTAGAGGTTACTCTATCCCCAAAGCTATTACCCACGCGAAAATGGAGAAACAATCCCTTCTTTTTCCACTTGCCTTTATTCAAAAAGAAAATAGAAAAAGACATGAGGGAATTCTTTGATAAGAACAATGTGGAGGGCATTTCTCCAGAGGAGTTATGGGTAGCGCATAAAATAGTAGTCAGAGGCTCGCTAATGCAAATAAATGCACAGCACAAGAAATCCCGTGAGAAAGAAATAGATAAATGGATTCATAAAATTAAGGCTCTAGAACAAGATCTCCAAAGGGAAAACGATCAGGAGAAATATACAGCATTAATGGAGGCTAGACAATCCTTGAGAGCAGCCCTCCTATCTCAATATAATAAACAGCTGACAGGGGCAAAAGCATCTTATTACTCTACTTATAACAAACCTAGTAGATTAATGGCCTCTAGAACTAAACCCCCCAGGACTAAAACAGACATTCCCTACCTGATCAGAACAAACCAACCCTTAACAAAAGAAACCCACCCCCTGAAGAAGAATATAACTTAAAAAATGACCCTAAGACGCACCAACCTACCCCTAGTGCCATTAAAGCCTTCCTCGGAAAAATTTATGCCCCCGTACTGCAAGCGGATCAGCTTGAAAGCCTAAATAGCCCCATCTCTATAGGCTTTGGAAACGAATATTATAAGACATTCCACCATATCTTGGGGCCCTACATGACCCAAGCCTTTAATAGTGCATTGAAACAGGGTATAATGCTGCCAGAAATGCTTGAAGCAACTATTGTCACTTTTCCCAAACCAGGGAAGGACCCTACAACCCCTGCAAATTTCAGACCAATTTCGCTTTTAAACTCTACGCGAAACTATTGGCCAATAGAATTCTCAAAGTCCTCCCGGGTTTAATTCACAATGACCAGGTGGGATTTACAAAGGGGAGACAGGCCCCAGATGGCACAAGGAGAATCTTGAACCTGGTAGCAGTTATGGAATTATCTAGAATGCCTTCTCTGCTCCTTACCCTGGACGCAGAGAAGGCATTCGACAGGATTCACTGGGGATTTGCTTTTGCTACACTGGAAAAATATGGTTTTAAAGGCCCCATTCTAAACGCAATAAAAGCTTTGTATACCAAGCCTTGGGCTAGGGTATTGGCGAATGGATATCTTTCAGATTCTTTCAACATCACAAATGGAACCCGCCAGGAGTGCCCTCTATCCCCCTTGATCTTCGTTATGATTATGGAACCGCTGGCGGAGTCCATTAGATCCAACCCAAATATCGAAGGGATTCGGGTGGGACCTAGACAACATAAAATTGGCCTGTTCGCCGATGATGTAGTTCTGGCGGTATCAGACCCGGTAAAATCTTTAAAGTTTGCAGTGGGGGAAATTGAAAAGTTTGGGGAAGTCTCTTACTACAAAGTGAACGCTAGCAAATCACTCCTTTTGGGAAGCAATATCCCAAATTCCATGAAAAAAATAATAACACAGACATACCCGTTTAGATGGGAAAAGGAAAGTATTCCATATCTGGGAATCCGAATATGTATCCCCCTTAGCAAAATGATCTCAATAAACTTTATCTCCTTGCTAGAGAAGCTACAAAAAGATCTGACAGACTTGAACAGGAAGGAACACTCATGGTTGGGGAAAATAATCCTCTATAAAATGTTGATCCTTCCAAAAATCCTGTACGCTTTCAGAACAATGATTATACCTATCCCAAAACACATAATAGATAAATTTCAAAAACAAATGTCGCTTTTCATATGGAAAGGAGGCAAACCTAGAGTGAGCCTTAAAATCTTACAGACTCCTAGAGCGGAGGGAGGCATGGGAGTCCCAAACCTCCATTCTTACTATAGAGCAATCACACTGCAACAGTGTAAAGAGTGGGTTGGGGATTCCGAGGCATCCTCTTGGCCATCTATAGAAAAGCATCTAGCAGGGGATGTCGACCTCCGCACCATATTGATAACTCATGCAGCCTGGGAGGATATTCCGTTACCCCTCCCATTCCACTCCGACTATTCGTACATCAGTGGAGACATGGAAACTAGCAAAAAAAGAGGTACAGGCTACCTATCCATTAAAAAAGGTGATCCCCATTCCCATAGGGGCTCTGAAAATACTTAATCCAAATCTACCAATCCTTCACTGGATGTACAAGGGCATACAAACAGTAAGCGACTTGTTTGAAGGGGGAAATATTAGACCCTTCCAACAACTAAGAGAAGTATATTCTTTAAATGCATCGGACTTCCTATTGTATTCCCAGGTCAAAAAATGGCTGAAAGACCTTAAGAAACCAGAGCTAGAACTGCCGGATCAATTAGCCAAATTGTTAAATAATCAAAAAAGTAGGGCGTTTAAATCTGTCAGAACTACGTACAATATGCTGGGTGCTTTTGATTCCCCATTCCCAATGGCATCTTTGGTGAAATGGCAGAGGGATTTGGGCAGGGAAATTAATAATGTAGAATGGAAACAGGCCACTTACTGGGCGTCCAAAGCATCTCATTCAGCAAGTATAATGGAAGTTCATCAGAAACTAATATCAAGGTGGTACCTGGTCCCCAGTAGGATAGCAAAAATCTATATAGGGGCGTCAGACCTGTGCTGGAGAGAATGTGGGGAAAGAGGTACTCTACTCCACATATTCTGGGGATGTACGAAACTAAACTTATATTGGAAAAAAGTATTTAAAATGTGTTCCAAAGTAGCCAATATGAAAATATTCCCTAAACCATCTCTAGCTCTGCTGGGAGTAGGAATCACAAATATACCAAAAAATAGAAGGAAAATAATTGGGCACATTCTATTGACAGCAAAACTGCTTATTGCTAGAGGATGGAAAAATATACTGCCACCTTCTGCCCTTTCACTCACAGATGTTATAGCAGAGCATTGGACTTATGAGAAATTGCTCGCTCTTAGGGAGGGCTCTCTGCTAAGATTTCACGATATGTGGGACCCATGGTCAAGGCTCCACCCCAATCTGACACCTGAAATCCCAGGAATCTCTGCATAGTAAGGATTAATAACCGATCTTAGGCTATGGTTAAACTACTTGGATTTGACATGTGGGACAAAAAGGTATAGGTATCCATGTCTGAGGGGTAAAGTAGTTGAGTAACATAAGGTCCTTCTCCCTCGGGAAGGAGGAGGATCTCTAAGTGTACCCAGTAGGTTTAGGTTTAGGTTTTTGGTTTGGTTGTTATTACATGTAAAAGTTTAGTTATATACAAAAAAAAAAACACCATATAGGTCAGTGGTGGCGAACCTATGGCACTGGTGCCAGAGGCGGCACTCGGAGCCCTCTCTGTGGGCACCCAGGCCATCACCCCAGTAATGAAGATCACCAGACAGGACTCAAAGAATCTTCCTACTGAATCTTCCTACAATGATGAATTTGCCCTCCTCCTTTCAACTGCATTGGTGTCCTTGGGAGGCTGAACAATGGAAAGTTGTCAATGAACATGGGGAAATAAATTACTGCTTAAATTGCTGTGCTGGCACTTTGCAATAAATATTTGGCTTTTGGTTAAAGTTTCGGCACTCAGGCTCTAAAAGGTTCGCCATCACTGACACAGGTATTCAGCAGATTGTCCTCTCCCCTGAATATATCTACGTATCCAGCATATCGCACCCCTCCAGTGTATAGGAAGCCAGCACACTACTCCCCCAAGTATAAAGGTATCCAGCACACTGCCCCCAACTATATAGGTATTCACACTCCCTCCAAGTATATAGGTATCCAGCACACTGCCCCTTCGGTATATAGGTATACAGCACCGTGACCCCTAGTACATAGGTATCCAGCACACTGCCCCTCCGGTATATAGGTATACAGCACAGTGACCCCTAGTACATAGGTATCCAGCACACTGCCCCTCCGGTATATAGGTATACAGCACAGTGAACCCTAGTATATATGTATCCAGTATACTAATCCCCCAAGTATAAAGGTATCCAGCACACTGCCCCCAACTATATAGGTATTCAGAACACTCCCTCCATGTATATAGGTATCCAGCACACTGCCCCTTCGGTATATAGGTATACAGCACAGTGACCCCTAGTATATAGGTATCCAGCTGCGGCTTGGTCATATACTGCCGACTGCGAAGGATGGGGGCTAACTCGGCTACAGGTGTTTCAGGCTACTAGCGTCCGTACTCATCCCACCCCTCCTACCAACCTCCTCCCTCCGAATTACCCATCCGTGGCATGGGGCATCAGTCGGGTAGCTCTAGGCGACAGCAGCAGTGCCGTCGCTAACGACAGCAGGCGGTGCTCAACACTGCGAAGCCTAGTGATAAAGGACACACAGCCAAGGAGCTATTACAGGGCATTCCACTATCAAAACTTTTAACTTGTCGCCATGTGGTGGTAATCGCACACAAAATTATACTGGCAAACTTTGTTATTACCGATGGATTATTTCAGCGTTCTTGCGCCATGTTTGACATTCCCTCACCCGCCATATCCAAACTTATAAGAAACGCTACTACCTTGATCTTATACAAAAGGTTCTTAGAAGTGCTGTTTGGGGAGGTAGCTAGAGACAGGCTTGGATTGGCGAAACAGCTCGCTGGCGCGGGCGCCCAGCTCCATGCCAAAGATCCAATTTCTAACCCCTAGTTTTTAAGACCTGCAGCAACCTGTTCATCTGAGCTAACTAGTTCACGCCCCCCTCCTAACATTTTTGGTCCCCTTATAAAACGAGCTAGGTGTTTCAGGCAGGCAGCACATTTTGGGTTTCTTTCATGGCTTCCTCAAATGTTAACTTTGTCGCACCCTGGCTGTGTTAGGATCCAGACAAAATATACTGGCAAAAGCTTGTATCATGTACGAATTCTATTGAGCGCTTCTTGCTCACCTCCTGTTGGGTTACCTACTGGCCACCCATTGGTTTGAAGCCTGAGTCCATTTAGGGTATGTCGCACATGCTCACGTTCTCTAGCCTTGCTCGCTTGCCTGTGCATCCGTCCCCTATAGTGTCAGGGCAAATTATTGGACCTGTTTTAGATGCTAAGTTTAGCCTTCATTCTGTTCACTTGTCAGGCCAGCTGTGGCCCATAATTTTGGCATAATGGTTGAGATTTAGCAGCCTCAGCAGGCATCCATTGCATGGCTGCACCCTGCTGTTTCCTGTCCATTTCCGTGGTGGCGGGTGTTCCAGATCCTTTCTGAAGGTTCCAGGTGTTTGGCCTAATGCCTTCCGCGTGCAGAAGCGCGTTGTCGTCCGCTTGAAAAATGCTCAGAGGTCTCCATTGGCACTTCAAGGGGCTCAGGGTATCGAAGACGAGCACTCGCAGCATCGGGAAAAGTTGTCCATCGAAGACCCGTCGTAACCCACCGAGATTTTAGGTGGCGCGCTCCATGTCTGCTAGGTGTAGCCCAGTTCCCATTATCAGCAGACATTATATGCTTATTATTTGTATGTATAATAACGTTCCGTATACAAGTTTCCAATTTAGACTTTCTGTAATTCAATTCTCAAGTTTTCTAGATCTCTGCTGCTGTCATTTTATAAAAAAGTCTTCTATGTTACTAACATGTTGAAAGAATCTAACATGGTCACCCACAGGTGGCAAGGCTTATTAGACACAGAGAGTTTCTCAGAGTTGTGTGCTAATGATGCGCGCACCCTGTGTGACCATGGTAAGATTTTCTGCCCCTGTGAGAGTCAAACCTAGAAGATTCTAGTAGAAGACCAGCTAAGCAGAGATCTAGCACACGGTGAGGCATTCCTCCCATATATCGTTATTATTTGGCCCGTGCCTAATCTTTTTAGAGTCTCCCCCCAGTGCAGTATGCCTCCTTAGAAGAGGTAGCCTGGGTCAGACTCGTCATGCACATCCCTCTGTCCCTTCAGATTATTAGTCATGTAGTAAAGTCAGTCAGTCCTTGAAATTATGTTCTGGTGAAGGTTTCATCATCTTGTGTTGGTCTTTCTTCCTCCATTCATCTCCATCTTGTGTCCTTAAATCTCCTCCATATGTCAGCGTGTGTGAGCGAGCTTGGTGTGTGTGATATGCTCAATGTACCCATCCCCCTTGGACAGAGTCACTTATAAAGAGTACAGTCCTATAGAGTTACATTGTGAGCCAAACTCCTCCATTGGCCTTGTCCATAACCATATATGGTAACATTCCTTTATGACCAGCTAACACAGAGACCATTATATAGTAAAGCCATATGGATGTGGTTGGGGGAAGGTTGCTTCCTTCCATAGGTTTTTTTAGGTATATGTCAAGAATGTACATACAACACCAATGCTGCCCATATATGGTCCTGATCTTTCACTCATGATTATTTCCCACTTACTCTCCATTTGTATTTTAATCCTCACATTTGTATCTTATTGACCATGTTGTGCTTGATCAACTCTTGAGTACATTTTCACACAAAAATTAGAATATTGTAAATGTAATAAATTATCGTATTGAATATAAAATCTTTCCCGCATACTTTAGTTTGTTCTTCCAAAAATAGAAGGACTCAGGATAATTATTATAAAAAGTTACGTTTATTGTCGCCGTCCAGGTTGCAGAATACAGAATACTTGTGCAGATTATTAGTCATGTAGTAAAGTCAGTCAGTCCTTGAAATTATGTTCTGGTGAAGGTTTCATCATCTTGTGTTGGTCTTTCTTCCTCCATTCATCTCCATCTTGTGTCCTTAAATCTCCTCCATATGTCAGCGTGTGTGAGCGAGCTTGGTGTGTGTGATATGCTCAATGTACCCATCCCCCTTGGACAGAGTCACTTATAAAGAGTACAGTCCTATAGAGTTACATTGTGAGCCAAACTCCTCCATTGGCCTTGTCCATAACCATATATGGTAACATTCCTTTATGACATGACCAGATAAACACAGAGACCATTATATAAGTAAGCCATATGGATGTGGTTGGGGAAGGTTGACTTCCTCCATAGGGTTTTTTAGGTAATGTCAAGATGTACATACACACCATATGCTGCCCATATATGTCTGATCTTTCACTCATGATTATTCCACTTACTCTCCATTGTTAATTTTAATCTCACATTTGTATCTATTGACTGTTGTGTGATTGATCAACTCTTGAGTACTTCACACCAAATTAGAAATTGTTCATCTCAAATATTAACATGAGAGGAGCTCAACCTCGAAAATTTATGCACTCCTCCTCCTCCTCATTTCCTTCTCCCCTCTTTGTACATAAAGCAGAGGAAACTGGGCTATTGTTTGACGGGCCCAAGGCTCTAGCTATAGATTTATTGCATTTAATTTTTTGGAGGGGCCACCTACATGGTCCTCTGTTTTAACACAATGTTGGGAGTAGTGCCACATACAGGCACTCAATCTATTCATTTTTCTGGAGGGCCCCTACCAATGCTCCTATGGTTTGACAAACTTTTTGGACTGCCACATACAGGGCACTATCCAAATTAAATGTCTCCATAGCAGCCTCCCAAACGTTGTCTCCATTGCACCTCAAAGTCGTCACAATATAGCTGCCTCCAACATCAGTACCCTTGATCAAAGAGGGTGTGTTCAGGACAAATTTGGGGTGTTGTGTTCAGGGAGTCCAAGATCAAAGTTGTTTGTTAACTTGTGTCGCCACCCTGCTGTGTTATCCAAAATTATCTTTTTACTGCAAACTTTACCAGTAGGGATATTATTTCAGCGCTCTTGCCGCATCTGTTACATTCCCCTCATCACGCCACTATCCAAACTTATAAGACGCTACTAATTACTTGGGTTGCAGGCTGGGATCCGAGGCTGACCTGGGGTGTGTTAATATACGCACGACGACCGAGGACTGATGGGGCCTACCTCGGTCGTCTCAAGCCCTATCCCGAAAAACGTTAGTCGGGAGGCAAAGAGCAGATTCCTGACAAATGAAAAGACAGCTCAGAGGGCTGGAGGGACCACCTCACCCCTCACTCCAACAATATCCTCCTCCAAGAATTACCATGCATGGCCATGGCGGAATCAGTCTCGGTTAGCTTAGGACAAGCAGCAGTGCCGTCGCTAAGCGACAGCAGGCGGTGCTCACCATTGCTGAAGCCTAGCGATAAACAGGACCACCGCCAAGAGCTTACAGGGCAATCCACGTCAAATTTTAACTTTGGCGCCACCACTGAGTGAATCCCACCAAAATTATACGGCAAATTTTCAATTACCGATGATATTTCAGCGCTCTTGCGCTCGGTGACATTCCCCCACCCGCCATATCACAAAACTTTAAGAACGCCACTCACTTTGATCTTATACAAAAGGTTCTTAGAAGTGCGTTTGGGGAGTAGCTAGAGACAGGGGCTGGATTGGGCGAAAGGCTCGACCTGGGCGGGAGCGCCAGACTCATGCCAAGAGATCCAACTAACATAGTTTTAACTGCAGCAACATTTCACATACTACACTAGTTCACTGTCCTCTACTGGTCCCCTTATACAAACGGCTGGTGTCAGGCAGAGACTTTGGGTTTTTTCATGGCATGTCCACATCAAACTTGTTAAATTTGTAGCCTACCAGGCGGTGAATCCACAAAAAATACGGCAAAACTGTTATCATATGACAGATGATTGACCGCGCTTCAAAGATGCATATAACCAATATTTATTTAATCACACTTCAATGTCATTCTTTTTCGGAACAACCATTTTGTCTTTTGAATTTAAAACCATACCTTATGTATTGCGTATTGTATTGTTCACGTATGTAATATCCTACCCTCTTCTTTAATTCCAAACTGAATTTAGTAGGATAACCTTTCACGATATTATCATCCCTGTCAACAATGAACTTCCAGTTCCTCAGTAGTGCATTGTCAGTGATCTTAACAGGCATACATATACCATAGACCAGTGGTGGAGATGAACCTATGGCCGGGTGAACAGAGGTGGAAAGCGAAGCAACATAGCGGTGGGAAAACAGGACATCACAACATAATGAAGAGAGTTCACCAGACAGAACTAAGAATCTGCCTGCAAGAATCGTCCTTACAATGATAGGAAAATTTGCATCCTCCTTGTAAAATGCATGGCGTTTCGGAGGAGGCCTGACAATGGAAAGGTGTCAATTGAACAAGGAGAAATACATTACTGCTCTAAATTGATGTGCTGGCACTTTGCAATAAAATATTTGGCCTTTTGGTTTAAGTTTCGGCAATGAGGCTATAAAAGGTTCGCCTATAACTGCCATAGACCTCTGACTGAAAACCTAATCCTACTGAATTCAGCGGGTAAGCATCATTGTAATATTATAGATGGTCAGTCATTACAATATTTGTCAAATATACCCCAAAAAAAAAAAGATACATTCACATAGGTTCCCTTAATGTCCATATATAACTTGTGTGTATGTCTAGAAGTAAGTGTTATGTGTGTTCATTGATGTAAAGTCATAGAAAACCAATAAAAGTAAAATCCCCAAAACTTAAATCTAAATTGAACATAAATAGAGAAAAACAAATTCAAAATATTCCAGTCACAAGTCATTTTTTCCCCCACCCCCCATACTACCATAGAGGTATTCCTGTTATTCATCCTCATGAAAGCTGCAGCATTATACAGAGTCTTCACACTCCTCATATTACGATGTATATGGACTTGTTCATGTCATTAATGAACTCTAAATTACCATTTACATTATTTAACCACAATTTCACTTTGAATGAAGTACTTCATTTTGGACAACAAATAACATAAAGACAAAACAATTTTATTCTCAGGGCCTGACAAAGACGTCACAGATCTGCAGATCACAGGATACCACCAATCACAGACACACATAGACAATGACATATATGTATGGCCAGAGCTTCAAGATCTAAGATGTGTTAGTCATGTCATGCAGAAGGTAAACCAGGCCGCAGCATATCTGTATGTGTAAAGTACAAATTGTTAATTTTATTTAATCATTTTATCTCTCTAATTGATATTTCTCTTATTAAATCAATGTAATCAAGTTCTCTATCGCATTAACACCAGAAAGATACTTTAATGCATTGCTGCTGCTGTCTGTATCTTTTTTTTTGTTTTTTTAGCAAAAATAGGAACAATATTAAAAATAATTCAATCCAACATAATTTACATATTGAGAGTTAGATGAAATATTATATTGACTTCTACATGTTTAGAGAGGGAATAAATGCAACTAAGAATTTACTAACTAAAACACGATATGCTATCACATTCACTTATCAGCAGCGGTTATAACATCAGGATGGACACTACTTTGCCCATATAAGAAATAGAATAATGTGCACAATACACTGTAAGGTTATGGTCAAAGAAATCCCAGAACATATGTTTTGTTCAAACCTTTATTAAAAAATGTCCATTAACAAGCTGTAGTCATTATACCAATAGTAGTCAGTAACATCCCAGGGGTATATCTCAGCCAATACCCACCCATGTCTAAAAATCTTTCCCTCTAGAATATCATTAAATATACGCAGGCAATGTGTCCTCTATGATAACATGGATTGGTGGATCATTCATAAATTCACCAAATATTGTTATTTTGTCAATGTGACTCAATGGACTGGGGAGACATCATCTGGGACTTTCCTTCTCCTGAATATTTTTAGCTTTGTTTACCCAAGCATTGGAATTTCTGATGATCTTCCTGTACATCTGGCCTTTCTCTTCTCCGATTACATTGTCTTTACAATTAGGACAATTCAAACTGATGATTTCTTTACTTACAGGTAACAGGAATTCCTAGTGGAGCAGATGCAGTAATATGTTGTAAGGTTTTCCTTGCTACATGCAGATTTCTATGTTCCTCGTAGACTTTGTCCCCTTTCTCCTAGAGTATATACCCTTTCTTCTAGGAGTATATTCTTTTTGTGTTTGCTCAGGCAGGGTTCTCTTGTATGACTAGTTCTAATAACCGTCTGCATCTTGTTCTGTCTATACTCTCTCTCGATTCGTGATTTGTTCTTTGCTGATACTTCCTAATATTATAAAAATTTTGGAGCATCTCAAATAAAGAAGATTGATTGAAGCAAATACAAGGCAGCAGCATAAGTGAATGTGTCAAATTTCTTATAATAGCTTCTCTCAAAATGAGCCCGAGCGACCCTTACAAATTCAATGCAATTACACCGTCCTCTCAACATTTTCCATTGAACATAACATGACCGTAAGGTTACCGTCCTTTCTACCAACTTTTACAGTTTCGGTAAAATCTCATAAGAAGGGCATGATTGTCCACTTGTTAGTGAACCAGAGTAACTTCTGTTCACATCTGTCTCTGTCATGTCATGTGACCCACTCCCTAGACTCGTCATCAAAGTTAAATGTTCATTGATCTCTACATTCGTCTCTCATATTCATACTAATGTAATTAGGTAACTGCCACAAGTTTTAACTACAACTGATAGTTTTTATAAGCAGTGTCCTAATTATGGAATAATTCTATCTAACACAGTACTCTCTAAATTTACTACCTAAACTCTCAAAGATTCTCACCGATTTCCCTGCACCTACATGGAATTTTTTCATCATATGTGGGAATAATCCTACCTTTGATCCTTCAGATTACATAATAATGCTTGTTCAGTCATTTTTAACTTTAACAACGGCTATTCTTTTCATCTCCCAATATCCTTGTCTTTGAAAACGTCACTCTTCCTTAGCGCTACACTTTAGCCTCACCAGACGTCCACTCAGCCATTGAGAGAACCACCACAGACCTGATCCATCTGACTCATTCTGGCCTGAGCTCTTTACATCCATCACATCGTAGTTACCTGCGCGATCCATCTATCCCACAGATCACATCATTCATTCGACTTAAGAGTAGAAACTTAGAGCTCCCATGACTATGCCGATCTGTCCCAGCACTGCCTGCTATTGATAGCACCTTTTTACCCATCGGCAAGAATGTTTCTCCAATTCCTCTTTCTGTCTTTACTGACTATCTCGAAACACGTTTACTTTCTATCGTTTTATTCTCCATTTTAAGGCATCTCATGAATTAATAACTTAATCAAATCAAAGTTTCAGATATATAGAATCTAGACAATTTAGGATCACAGAATTTCTAACACTCTAATAAGTATTAGCTAATCATTCTTATTAAAGAATCACAGATCATCTACTTCACAACCATTCGGATCCTGCACCCCTCTTATGCCTCTAGGCACATACTCGATCTTCGTAGTAAGTCTCTGGGAAAGAATACACGTGCATTCACTCCTATAGATTCGTCTTGTCGATTTCTCTACTTACACGTGCACCAAACATGAGAGTCATTGGAATTCCCTTGCTTGCCAGTGGTAGGAGAATATAAAAAAATTTAAAACACAAAGTCGTAGGCTGGATAACGCCAAATGTAATAAACCTTATCTACTTTGATATTAAAATCCTTTCCGCTACTTTAGTTTGTTCTCTGTCCAAAAATAGAAGGACTCAGGACTAATTTTATTAAACAAGCATCTTACGCTCTTTCATTGTCGCCGCCCCACCACCCACCCTATCCACTCGTGTTGCCCAAGAATACAGAATACCTCTGTGTCAGATTGTACGCACCATGTCTTCAGTAAATTTTGCTTTTCAGTCAGTCCTTGAACATTGTATTAGTCTGGTGAGCTGTTCGCTTTCAATAGTGATGTATGTGCATTTCTTCCATTCACTACTTACGTAGTCTCACCATCTGTGTGTCCTTTAAAATATCCTCTCCATATGTCAGCGTGTGTGAGCGAGCTTGGGTTGGGTTCGAGACTATGCCTCAATTGTACCCATTCCCCTTGGACAAGTCAATATAAAGAGTAACAGTCCCCTATAGAGTTAAATGGTGAGCCAAACTCCTACCATGGCCTTGTCCATAACCCTTATTGGTAACATTCCTTAGACCAGCTAACACGAGACACTAACTAGTACCAAGCCCATGGCTACGGCTGTTGGGCGAAGGTGACTTCCCTATCCATAAGGTTTTTTTAGGTATATGTCAAGAATGTACATTACACACCAATGACGTCCATACTGTTGTCCTGATCTTTCCTCATGATTATTTCCCACTTACTCTCCATTTGTATTGTAATCCTCACATTTGCTTAATCTTATTGACCCCTATTGTTGTGCTTTGATAACTCGTGCGTACATTTTTTCCATAACACTAAAATTAGAATTTGTCACATGGTAATAAATTATCGATTGAATATAACAATACTTTCCCGATACTCCTGAGTGCTTTCTTCAAAAATAGAAGGGACTCAGGTAATATAAAAAAGTTACGTTTATGTCGCCGTCCAGGGCAGAATACACGAATTTTACTGTTGTGCAGATCTATTAGTCATGTAGTAAAGTCAGTCAGTCCCTTGAACAGCATTTCTTGTTCTGCTGAAGGTTTATCCGCTTGTGTTGGTCTTTCTTCCTCCATTCATCTCCATCTTGTGTCCTTAAATCTCCTCATATGTCAGCGTGTGTGAGTCGAGCTGGTGTGTGTGATATGCTGCACATGTACCCATCCCCCGCGACGACCGTACTGATAAAGAGCCTTTGACAGGTCCTATAGCAGGCACATTGTGAGCAAACTCCCGACATTGGCCTTGCCACAACCACTATGAGTGGTAACATTCCTTTAGACCAGCTAACACCCAGACGCCCATATCCCTTGCAGTAAACCCGCCATATGGATGTGGTTGGGGGAAGGTTGTTCCTCGCCCATAGGTTTTTTAGGTACTTTATGTCAAGAATGTACATCACTCAACACCAATGCTGCCCATCATAGTTTACGATCTTCTTCACTCATGAGCTATTTACCACTTATCTCTCATTTGTATTTTAATCCTCACATTTGTATCTCATTGACACTGTTGACGCTTGGACTCAAATCTGAGTACATTTTCACCACCACCAACATTTCGAATATTTTCACAACGTAACTATATACACAGGAAGGAAGCTCACCTGAATAAAGCTTATGCAATCCTCAGCCTCATCATTATCCCCTCTCCTCCTCTCTTGCTACATTTTCATAAAGCAAGGAAACTGGCTTTTTTGACAGGGCCCACTGTTTCCCTAGCTATAGTTACTTAGCCATTAATTTTTCTGGAGGGCCACCTACCCTGGTCCTCCTGTATTTTAAACAATTTTTTTTGGGGGGAAGGCACACATACAGGCACTCATCTTCAATCGATTCACAATTCTTCTTTGGAGGGCCCCTACCGCTCCTTGGTTTGAAAAACTTTTTGGAAATTCGCACATACAGGCACAATCCAAAATTAATTGTCTCCATAGCAGGGCCTCAACTCACTGTCTCCAATCTGCTACCTCCAAAAGTAGTCCCATATAGCTGCCTCCATACTCGCTCCCTTACTTAAACAGAGGTGTGTCAGGCACAAATTTGGTTGCATTTCACTGGATTCCACATCAGAAGTTGCGAAATTTGTTCGGCACAACACTGACTTGTTATCCACACCAAAATTATACTTGGCACATACTTTACACCATTTAGGGATATTATTTCAGCGCGATCTCTTGCGCATCTGTTTACCATTCCCCTCATCAGCCATATCCCACACATTATAAAGAACGCTACCTTTCTACACTTAATTGGTGCAGGCTGGGGACCGGTTCTGACTACCTGGGGCTGGTCACTATACTGCCGACGCCGAGGAGGCCCGGGGCCCACACCTCGGTCTCAGCGTCTCAAGGCCACTACTATTTACCTCCTCCTCCTCCCACCCATCCGAACCCTCCTCCTCCCTCGATTACCATCCACTGGCCCATGGAGACCATCAGTCGGTAGCTCAGCGCCACAGCAGCAGTGCCGTCGCTAACGACAGCAGGCGGCTAGCCTACAAATGCTGAGCAGGCTTTCGATACAAGGCACACCGCCCAAGACGCTATACAGGCATTCCACGTCAAACTGTTACCTTTGTCGCCACCCTAGCTGGTATCCCCCAAAAATATACTGGCAAACTTTTATAATCTTTACGATATTATTCACGCGCCCTTCGCGCGCACCTTCTGCTTACAATTCCCCTCACCCGCCATATCCCAAACTTATAAGAACGCCTACTACAATTGTCTTATTACAAAAGGTCTTAGAAGTGCTCGTTTGGGCGTAGCCCTAGAGACAGGCGGTCCTTGGCTTTATCTTGGCGAAAGCTCGCCGCGGCAGGGAGCGCAGCTCCACGCCAAGTATCCCAACTAATACCTTAGTTTTAACGCACGCCAACCTTTAACTGTACCCTACTCAGAGGTTCACCGGATCCTCCATACATGGTCCCTTATCAAACCGTAGCTCGTGCTTTCTCCAGGCAGACTTCTTCTCTCCGGGTTGTGTTCATGCGCTTCCACATCATAACTCTTGTAACTTTGTAGCCACCTATGGGTAATCCACACCCAACATATTACTGGCATAACTTTTTATCAGTGTACCCGATATTATTGATGCCCGCTTATTGCCTCTATGTCCATCCTTCTTTGCATTCTGCTTCCTTCTCATACCATCCCACCATTTGGTACTGACTAAGCCATTGAGTCCAGTTAGGGTTCTATGTCGCATCTACCAGACCCCTCAATATATCTACTCTAATGCTCCTGGCTCACGCCCGTCGGCCTACTTGCTATGCCGCTTCTCCCCTAGTAGATGTCAGGGTCAATTATTGGAGTTTATTTGATGCTATTAGCTCAGTCGGTCACTATGCGCAGGGAATCAATGGGTGGCCCATTAATTTGGGATTAGATATATGATGATGCGATTTAAGCAAAGACACACTCAGAGGCCACTCCATGCTCCATTGCTCACTTTTGTCGCCCCTCCTGCTGGTTCCTGTTCCATGTTTCCAGTTCCGGTCTGTTCCATCCTTTCATTGACGCGTTTCTCACTGGTGTTTCGGCCAATAGCTTCCCTTGTGCAGAGCTTGTCTCTCCCCTGAAAAATGAGCGAGTCCTCCATTGACTTCAATTGGGCTCGTTATTCGAGACGCAGCTACACTCCGAGATCATCGGTTGACACTAACTGTTGTCCCGAATAACGAGTACCCCCGAGCAGTCTCGCTCCTATCTGCTATGGATGTGGTGTGACCCTCCCCCCTCCCCACTCTATTTAAGAATCTCTTTGTCTTCCATCATCTTATTCGCCTGTGTCTTACTCTTATAATTCTATTATTTTTCTTTTCTCTCTTCTTGTCTCCCTTTTTTGCTCCTCTTGTTTTTTAGCTCATCTCTAGTAACCGTGATTTCTATTATGGTGCTCGCTCTACTTTGTGTTTGTTAATTATACTTTGCCGATGACCGCTCACTACCCACTCTGGCTTTTGCCTTAACTGGCACCTACTTTTTACTGATCTAGTCAATCATTGGACGCATATTTTAAAGGACTACATCCCATACACTTTGGATGTGCGCAGGCGTTTCCTCGTTGATGAACCACGCTTACGCGCCCGCACCAGTCTGCAGTCGGTGAGCCTTTGCTGCAGCGACTCGCTCTATTTTCGTTAGTTTTTAACCGCGGTATCGCGGTTAACAACAAATTATTTTAAACTTTATAGACCTGGCCAGCCGTTTCTTCAAGGTCAAGCGATCACTGGTTCGCTTACCGTGCGCGCGGCTAAAAGGAGTGCATGACGAGCCGTAGGGCCCCCTCTGGTGACCCCAGCTGGCCTGGCTCTGGGCTCTGGCTTGCCCCGTCTCCGGTATTTCCATCCACGAACTCCTGCAACACGCACAAACGTGGTAGGTGTCCGTTAAATAGGCAAGGTGACTATATGTAGCAACTAAACATCATCTAACCATATTATCTACTCTTCCTTTGTAAGTTTGCGGGGGCTACATGCACTTTTCTACGGGTCAAGGCCACCGAGATAGCTGGTTATGACTCACTAGATAAGGACAGTGTCAAGGAAAAACCCTCGATCACTTGGTGAGTGAGGCCGTCGATTGGTGTCGAGGCAACGAGTCACATGACCAGGAAGAAAAGGGATTAGACAACTTGCGGGCAAGTGCCCAAACCCCACGTGTGGAATACCGGAAGGGCGGGGCACCTCCGTCGAGGTGGTGAAGTATTGATAATAATAATCTACTGAAGAAGGTAGAGAGCAAGAAGCCGGGAAAGAAAAAGGGGGGGGGAAAAAGGAGGAATATCAATAAAGGAAACTTAACGAAGGCAGGGCGCGCTCTAAATACTGAATAATCAAAAGGAAAAAAGAATATCGTCTGCTCCCAAGCTCCCAGCTCCGTTTTTATTTCTTTTCTCCTTTCAAATCGATGTGTTCTTTGACACTCGCTCCTCAGATTGGTCACAGCTTGACTGTTAAGGGTGCCATCAGCCTACCTTCTCCTAAAGAGGTGGCCATCGGATTACTCCCCTTGTGGGAGTGTCAAGTGATCCACCACGCCCACTCTTAAAAACACCCTACTTTCCGGCTTTCTTATTAACTGAACTCATTCATCTTCAGCGGCCGGAAGAAGCGCCAAGCACGCGCGAAACGGCCGTTGCCCTCCTTTGGCGCGTCCCATGTCTCCCCACTCCTCCGCCCCCGCCACCTATTTGGTGAGTGATATATCTTGATGAAATACAAAAAGAAGATAAACCCACAACTAACTAGTTGTTGTGTTTGTTTTCGCTTTCCCTTCTGCATTCCTCCGTGTTCTCCTCTAATCCTTTTCGTGAGTGTCATCCTGCTGTCTACATTGCATTTCGTTGTTTGACCTTTGGTTCATGTTTTGAGGATTTGAGCACACTGAGGATATATACCTCCAATATAGGAACCCATGCACTCCCCAAGTGTGACCACCTACCACTCGATTTGTGGACTATATGTATAGGATAGTAGTGCCATCTTACTTATTTACTGTGAAATTTGTCTAAGGGGACACTCTGCTGACGCATATTTTAGCATTAGGGATGGCACTCATATGCATATTATCTATATAGGCACACTCTGATACGACATTATAATATTAGGGGATGTCAACTCTGATGAATAACATATTTATTAATGGGGAGAATCGAGCGGGTAAAGAAAGGATCTGAGTATCTATTCGATCTAGATGATAGGTTGGATATGAGAGTCGACTATATATGAAATGTGACTGTTCTTATGAAGACTCGTAGTGTGACATTAGCATATGGGGCATGCTCATGCTGAACATTATTACAGTTTACCGTTATGAGTGTAGTAGATGATATGTAGTTAGGTGAATAGTGAGCAGCTACTGACATGAACATTTTATGAATTATGGACATTTCTCATGATGGAGCATTTCTAGAGATTGACTGGACACTTTATGAGAGGTATCTTAGCTGGCTCCTGACATTTCACTATCTAGCTCCTGTTGCTAACTACACCCGTGTCTTTCCGTACTAAACGTTACTCTGGGTTCTACTCGGCTAAAACTTGGGCACCCACGTTATCTAACACTGTTTTCCTGTTACTTCTTCCTTCTTGTGATGCCTAATAGCTTTGCGTCTTTTCTCATGTTTGTTATTACCTTTTTGTAGATTTTGTATTTACTCAATGGCTTTCGCTGTTCTTCTTCCACTTGGCTGCATCTCGTGATACTTGTCTTACCAAGGGGCGTTCCCATGGGCCTGTAGTCTTTTCGCTTGATCCGCTGGCTCCCTTTTGGCCATAGGTGTTCTAACTCTTCTTTCAATTGGTCGTTATTAATAATGCACATGTTCCTTGTTGGTTATGGTGTTCTTTCTTCATAAATAGTCTATCGCGCGCTTTAGAACGTTGTGATTCATAGTCTTTGGAGCTTCCTTGTGGTATTCATCATTATTTTTTTTGCCGTTCCATACTGATGTGTCAGGTATTGGTGGTTGCGCCGAAGCTTTGGGGCTTCGGGGGGGGGATTTTTTTTGTGCTATCATGCCGAAACACAGGCTGTCTGAAGTCGGGAGGACCTTTATTGCAGCTATCTGCCCATGGGCTAGAGAGACCGCAGTCGGGCCCCAAGACCATATCACAGCGGTACTAGGTTTGCCCCAATAGATTTTGGTCGGCGCGTGTGTATGGTATTAGGAATTCTCATTGTGTTTTATTTCTTGATGTCCTGTAGACAACCTTTATGTTCTGTTTTTACTTGTGTGTGTCGTCTTTATTTATAGTGCTATTTTTTTTCTTTCCATTTTATCTCATTTTTCTTTTTTTTTTTTTTCTTTATTTCCTTGGTCTATTTTTCTCTCCTTTCCCCTTTTTTTGCCGCGTTTACTCCTTTCTTGTTGTACTTCTTTTTTTTGATTCTTTTAAGCCTGTGTTTGATTTTTTTCTTCTTGTGATTGTTACTATATTGGACTTTGTATTTTAGAGAGTTTTACAGTGCAGGGTTTTTAATTTTTTTTTGTCCTTTTATGTAGCGATTGTGTTGAGTTGGTTTTTTGTCGGTAGGGTTTTGAGTTTGAGCCTTGTTCTCTGACGGTATGGTCTTCCTTTTCAGAGATGAGTTTTTTGTTTTTTGGTTGATCCTTTATGATGTGGGTGCCTTTTGGGTGTTGTTTGTTTATTCTGTTTTCCGTTGTTTTTTAACGTGTATGCGTCGTTATGCTGTCTCCATACCTGTTGCAGCTGTTTGTTTGTTTTTGTGTTTTGTGAGGCATGAGTGTGTGGCATTAATTTGTGTTTTGTGTGAAATTGTTCATACAACGTCATAGGGACATGTATTGTAGTGCAGCTGGTTTTGATTGTGTGATGTTTTCTGTTTTGGTTTTCGGCAGCTGCCGATCGCTTTACACGTTCATTTGTTCAAGAGTACTATGTGTGTTATTTGGATCCGCTTCATTAATCTTGCTCTGAAGTCCAGAACCTTTTGGCTGGAAAAATGTTGGAAAGGGGTTAATTTATTGTTGTGGTAAAAGAAAAAAACTATGCTGCCATATTTTCCTAGGTCATCATGATAAAAAGTATTACATCTTTTTTTTTTTTTTTTAACAAAATATTCTACTCATATTTTTAGTATTTGATATTCTGTGTCTTGAGATTCTACACAATTGGGTCAGCAGGAAAAAATTTATAATATAATAATCTATATTATACAGTGCAATCATATTCTGTAGCAGTTTACAAATCATAGGGGACCTATACAAATAAAATAGATATTACAGAGTATGAGTGTGGGGAGTGAGGGTCCTTCTCGCAAGAGCTTGCAGCTTTTAGTAATTAATAGTATCTTTAGCAATTTATAGTATCATAGCAATAAGGGTAGAAAAAATCAGGCCATCAAAATTTCTAACCTATTTTTTAATTATACCATGTTGATCCAGATAATGACAAACCCTGCAATGCTATCCCAATTGGCCCAAAGCAGAGAAAAATTAATTTTTGACCCTAATATGAAGGTCAGAATATATCCTGATCAATTTGATATAATGCACTCCAGAAAAGACATCAGGCCTCTCTTGAACATGTACAAAGAATCTGCCATAACAACTCCTGTGGCAGAGTGGTCACAGTCTCAGCTTTACAGTAAAGAATCCCTGTCTATGGCAATGGTCCCCTCAGAAAAGTTTTTGTAATCTATCATTGTATTCCATTCCCCCAATTACCTTAACCCTTGGCGCTCAGCGCCGTAGCTGTACTGCGCTGAAGTCCCGCGAATAGCGGCCAGGGCAGTACAGCTACTGCCAGAGACAATGCCGGTTCAGCTCTGCACAGGGGGGGTCATGGGATTTCACCGGTAATCACCGGACATGCCCGGCTAAACCCGCGGTTGGAGGGGCCGATCGCGGGCGGTTACCCGTTAAATGCCGCGGTCAACAGATCGCGGCATTAACCTGCCTTCCGGGGGTCTTTACCTAGACGATCGTTTTCGGGGGGAACGATCGCTGCTATGGACACCTGTCTGGGGTCAATCGGGACCCAGAGAAGCCTGAAGCAGTGCCTTTAAGATGGCAGTCGGTGAGTCATCTTAAAGTCAAAGTGTCAGCCTATGCATCTGCAAAGGCTGACACTGCTAATAACCTGCAATACATCAGTATTGCCGTATTATCATGAACAAGCAATCAGATGATTGCTTTCATGTCCTAGTGGTGGGTCAGAAAAAATGTAAAAAAAATGTTTTTCAATAAAAAATAACTTATAAATCACTAAAATGCCCATAAGCCCCACAAACATAATAAAGAGACATATAACGCCACAAAAAGTCTAAATCGGGGGGTGTGGCCTGGATGTGCACTGAGACGTACAGTGAGGGAGAGCTCCGTCTCTAGGCCTGCTAGGACTTCAAAACAGAGACTGGAAGCAAACAGAAACCTTGGAAATATCAGATCAAAGCGCCTGCCTGAAGAATGATGACTAGGAAAAGAACGGCTAAATCAGCAGGTCCTCTAAAAGACTTACCGACTTCTTCTCATCTAGACCGCATGACACTACAATTGGTAAGAAAGAAGTGGAAAAAATCAAACTAAAATGGCTGACATGAGAAGATAGGGGAAGGAGGAATAATGTTTTAATAGAGGGATCCCCGAGACGGTCTCTCCAGCAGACTTATAACGAATATTTCCCAACTATCTCTACGTCTTGCCAAATGTACCAAAACAAGAATTCCTGATAGATAGAGCACATAGACTGCCTAAGCCTAAGTCCATCCAGGAAAACTCCCGAGGACCAACATAGCAGGCGATTTATTTCCATGTTAAGGAACAACTTGATGATTCTCGCAAAATGTCATCTCTTCAGAACCATTCTTGATATCTGCTTGTTATAGATCTTTCTCAGCCACTCTGCAGGCCGGAAGAAATTTGGTCCAACAACAGCATATTAGGGAGAGATAACATCCAATATAAGTGGGGGTTCCCAACGAAGCTGGTGGTGGAGGAAAGACGGAATAACCACATTTTGGCACAACCTGAAGAAGGTCCTCCACTTCTGAATGCATGGGAATCAGGATTTTAGGACCCTCCACTTCATCAAGAGAGCAACGACCGCAAGCAGTATCAAGGACTGTGAAGTCGCCTGCAAGGAAACTAAACAATCTGATCGAACAGAAATTATCTTCAGGCGAAAAGCCAAGGTGATTACCAATACGTGTGTAGGGAATGATAAGACCTACATCAGTTGCTAACCAGTAAAGTTTTGGTTTTGTTTACTTAATGTTTATGGAACCATCTGAGGCGATTGGCAGCGGATTTACTTGTCCCTCTGTCTCGCAACACAGGTTCCAAAGATACTGTTACTGTTTTTGTGGGTTGTTGAAACAGGGCAAATACACATTTATTCCTCAGATGTGCTACAGTTACAATGGGAAGATCAGATAGTCTAGTGGTTCACAAATTCATTCTTGGTATGGACGGTTTAAAAATATGGTCTTAAGCAAAGGGCCTCAACTCCCATTTAAAGAACATCAGGAGGAAGGATGCACTTAAAAATAAAGTTGACGTTTATGGTACAAGAGACCCATTTTGCTAGGGACAAATGCCCCCCAAATTTATACACAACAAAATTCCCCTCATATTTATATGGCCAACTCAGAGACAAAGGTGCGGGGTATTATAGTAGCAGTAAGGGATACGGTTCGGTTTGAGGTACATAAAAACTAAAAAGATAGGAGGGAGATAATTGTCCATGTAATCTGCTCTATGAACTCTGTACGTTTTACAATGTGGTCAATGTTGTACAGCCCAAATAGAGGCAACTCAGCTCTAAGAAAAATTTAAAGGTAACTAGAGAAACTCAAGAAGGTCATGTGATCATTTGTGGAGGACGTCAATTTAGTACCAGACCCAAACTAAGACTCCACTAATAAGGGCAGCTTATCCCCCCCTTCCCTGGGACATTGGCTAACGAAAGAAGGCCTATACGATGTTTAGATGTCTTAATCCCACCTAATAAGGAATTTTCTTTTTCTCACATGACATAGATCCTTCTCCAGATAGATATTATTCCTTACAGATAGAGAGACATTATCATGGGTGCAATCGTAGAACAGAATAGGAACACAACACCTGGTCGACCATTCACCGATTTTCTTAGAGGTTAATCTATCCCAAAGCATTACCACGCGGGAAAATGGAGAAACAATCCCTTTCTTTTTCACTTGCCTTTATTCAAAAAGAAAATAGAAAAGACATGAGGGAATTCTTTGATAAGAACAATGTGGAGGCATTCTCCAGAGGGTTATGGGTAGCGCATAAAATAGTAGTCAGGCTCGCTAATGCAAATAAATGCACAGCAAGAAATCCCGTGAGAAAGAATAAATGGATTCATAAATTAAGGCTCTAGAACAAGATCTCCAAGGAAAACGATCAGAGAAATATACAGCATTAATGGAGGCTAGACAATCCTGAGAGCAGCCCCCTATCTCAATATAATAAACAGCTCTGACAGGGCAAAAAGCATCTATATTACTCTACTATAACAAACCTAGTAGATTAATGCCCTTAGAACTAAACCCCCCAGGATCTAAAACAGACATTCTAACTGATCAGAAACAAAACCAACCCTTAAAAAAGAAAACCACACCCCTGAAGAAGAATACTATATAACTTAAAAAATGACCTAAGACGCAACCAACCTACCCCTAGTGCCATTAAAGCCTTCCTCGGAAAAAATTTATGCCCCGCTACTGCAAGCGGATCAGCTTGAAAGCCTAAATTGCCCCATCTCTATAGGTTGGAACGAATATTATAAGACATTCCACCATATCTTGGGGCCCACAGACCCAAGCCTTTAATAGTGCATTGACGAACAGGGATAATGTGCCAGAAAAGAGCTGAAGCAACATTGTCCTCTTTCCCAAACAGGGAAGGACCCTACAACCCCTGCAATTTCAGACCAATTTCGCCTTTAACAAATACGCGAAACTATGGCCAATAGAATTCTCAAAGTCTCCCGGGTTAATTACAATGACCGGTGGGATTACAAGGGGAGACAGGCCCAGAGGCACAAGGAGAATCTTGAACCTGGGACAGTTATGGAATTATCTAGAATCTTCTCTGCTCCTTACCCTGGACGCAGAGAAGGCATTCGACAGGATACTGGGGATTTGTTTGCTTGCTACACTGGAAAAATATGGTTTTAAAGGCCCATTCTAAACGCAATAAAAGCTTGTTACCAAGCCTTGGGCTAGGGTTATTGGCGAATGGATATCTTTCAGATTCTTTCAACATCACAAGGAAACCGCCAGGAGTGCCCTCTATCCCCCTTGCTCTCGGATGATTATGAACCGCTGGCGGAGTCCATTAGATCCAACCCAAATATCGAAGGGATTCGGGTGGGACCTAGACAACAAAAATTTGCCTTGTTCGCCGATGATGTAGTTCGCGGTACAGCCCCGGTAAAATCTTAAAGTTTGCAGGGGGGAAATTGAAAAGTTGAGGGAAGTCTCTTACTACAAAGTGAAACGCTAGCAAATCACTCCTTTTGGGAAGCAAATCCCATTCCATGAAAAAAAATAATAACACAAGACATACCCGTCTTAGATGGGAAAGGAAAAAGTATTCCATATCGGGAATCCGAATATGTAGTCCACCCTTAGCAAATGATCTCAATAAATTACTCCTGCTAGAGAAGCTACAAAAAGACTGACAGACTTGAACAAGGAAGGAACACTCATGGTTGGGGAAAATAATCCTCTATAATGTTGATCTTCCAAAAATCCTGTACGTTTCGAGAACAATGATTATACTACCAAAACACATATAGATAAAATTCAAAAACAAATGTCGCTTTCATATGAAAGGAGGCAAACCTAGGGAGCCTTAAAATCTTACAGACTCCTAGGCGGAGGGAGGCATGGGAGTCCAAACTCCATTCTACTATAGGAGCAATCACACTGCAACCAGTTGTAAAGAGTGGGTTGGGATTCCGAGGCATCCTCTTGGCCATCTATAGAAAAGCATCTACAGGGGATGTCGACCTCCGCACCATATTGTAACTAATGCAGCCTGGAGGATATTCTTACCCCTCCCATTCATCCGACTATGACCAGTGAGACTGGAACTCAACGAGCAAAGAGGTACTCTGCTACTCTCGCTGACTCATGTCACTTCCTATCCATAAAAAAGGTGATCCCCATCCCATAGGGCTCTGAAAATACTTAATCCAAATCTACCATCCTTCACGGATGTACACGGGCATACAAACAGTAAGCGACTTGTTTGAAGGGGAAATATTAGACCCTTCCAAAACTAAGAGAAGTATATTCTTAATGCATCGGATTCCTATTGTATTCCCAGGTCAAAATGGCTGAAAGACCTTAAAAACCAGAGCTAGAACTGCCGGATCAATACCAAATTGTTAAAATAATCAAAAAAGTAGGGCGTTAAATCTGTCAGAACTACGTACTACAATTGCTGGGGTGCTTTTGATTCCCCATTCCCAATGGCATCTTGGTGAAATGGCAGAGGGATTTGGGCAGGAATAATGGTAGAATGGAAAAGGCCACTTACTGGGCGTCCAAAGCATCTCATTCAGCAAGTATAATGGAAGTTCATCAGAAGAAACTAATTCAAGGTGGTACCTGGTCCCAGTAGGATGAGCAAAATCTATATAGGGGCGTCAGACCTGTGCTGGAGAGGAATGTGGGAAGAGGTACTCTACTCCACATTTTGGGATGTACGACAACTAAACTTATATTGGAAAAAAGTATTTAAAATGTGTTCCAAAGAGCCAATATGAAAATATTCCCTAAACCACTTAGCTCTTGCTGGGAGAGGAAGAAATCACAAATATACAAAAAATAGAAGGAAAATAATTGGGCAGATTCTATTAACAGCAAACTGCTTTATGATAGAGGTGGAAAATATATTGCCACCATCTGCACTTTCACTCACAGAGGTTCTAGCGAGCATTGACTTATGAGAAATTGCTCGCTCTTAGGGAAGGCGCTCTGCTAAGATTTCACGATATGTGGGATCCATGGTCACGTCTCCACCCAATCTGACACCTGAGATCCCGGAAACTCGGCATAGTAAGGATTAATACCGACCTTATGCTATGGTTTAAACTACTTGGATTTGCATGCGGGGACAAACAAGATATAGGTATCCATATCGAGGGGAATGTAATTGAGTAACATAAGGTCTTCTCCCTCGGGAAGGAGGAGGAACTCTAAGTGCCCAGTAGGTTTAGTTTTTGGTTTGGTTGTTATTACTGTAAAAGTTAGTTATATATAAAACTCATTATACTGAATAACAACAGGTATGGATTGTCTAAGTATATCAGATTTAAGATCGCAACAAAAAGAAAGATGGAAACAAGAAATGCCATGGATGGATTTGGAGTCAGAAGCTAAGCAAAGATGGCTATATGACTAAAGAACCAATACAAATAATATGATTTATATTTGGTAGCCATTAAGGCACTTTATGGTGGTAAGTGTCAAAGGTCGTTTATGTAATGATACTTAGCCTTGTGTATTTCGATATGTGGAAAAATGAATAAAAATTTATTTAAAAAAAAAAAAAAATATTTAAAAAAAAAAAAAGTTCAAATCATAACATCAAACCCCGCATATATAGTATCCACCGCATCCGTAACAATCCATAGAATAAAACTAATAACTATTGAACCATATGATGAACGCCGTAAAAAAAAACGTTAAAAACGCCAAAAAAGTAGGTGACATAGCTACCCACTAAAATGCAATAAAAAGTGATCACAAACAATATGTAATCCAGAATGATACTGTTGCAAAGTTACAACATGTCCCGCAAAAAAAACAAGCATCAAACCAGCTCTGTAGCCAAAAACGTAAACAGTTAGCCATTGGAAGACGGCGATGCCAAAATGATAGATTTTTCCCCACATTAGCGGTTTATTTGGCAAATTAGTAAAAACATAAGAAAAAATATCATGTCTGGATTCCCCGTAATCATATCGACCCTAGAATAAAGATACGATTGTGGCTCTAAGGTTGAACACAAAAAATTTCAACAAAGGTGTAACCAAACCCAACAAATGGAAACATAATGGAAAAAGCATCTCATCCGCAAAAAAATTGCCTTCACATGGCCCAATAACGGAAAAGCGAAAATTTTATAGCCTTCAAAAGGGGCAACGAGAAAACTAAAATCCTGGCAGCTGCAGGGTGCTCCTTCCCTTTGCACATCGCTGTGCCCCCATAACACAAGTAATGTCACACATGGGGGGCGTCGCTGCAACTCAGGGAGAAATTGTAGAACAAATTTTATGGTGGGTTTTCTCTTTTTATCTTTTGGAGAAATGTGTAAATTTGAGGCTAAATGAACTGTATACCGACAAAATTTGACATTCTAAAATTTCACCGCCATTTGATTCTATTATATGAAGATCTCAAGGGGTTAACAATCTTTGTAAATGCTGTTTTCTGATGCTTGAGGGGTGCGATTTGAAAATGGGTTGGTTATATAGGGGTCTTTGTGATGCTACAATATGTAATTTTAATTCTCAAACTGTATTTATCCACAAAATAGTCAATTCTGAAAATACGGGGAAATCGCTCTTGAATTTGTAAGACCGCGTGACGTTCAAAACAAATTATCCAAAACATTTCAAAAATTATGAAATGTAAGAAAGTAGACAAATGGGAAATGTTATTCGGGAAGTATTTAGGTGGTAAATCGATCTGCCTGAAAACGGGTATTTTGAATTTCGAAATGCACTTTTGTCGGATGTGCACCTTTGTCGGGCTAAAAAGGCAGCACAGGTATATTTAAGAAGTGTATGTGCTTGGTGATTGTGGCACACACAATGCTTTGTGGCGCAGCTGGCAGGCTTCCATTGGACACAAATAAGGGGTGTGCCTCGGACAGTACGATTGATTCGGAATCAGCACGGTATTTTTAAACATTGAAATGTGTTGATGTCCTATGTAAAGTGTATTACAAAAGATGGTGAACTCTGTAGGCCTTAGCGGGGAGGGAAGCGACACATTCATGAATTCAGGTGCACAAATTTAGTGAAAAGCCGCACACGGCATTATAGAAGACAATGCACTTTCTGTGCACATAATTCTATATGTGGTCGCCATCAAACATTTTTGTACCGTATTTTCTGGACTATAAGGCGCACATAAAACCTAGGAGGTTCCTTAGAAATCCAAAGTGCGCCTTATAGTCTGGTGGCGCCCTATGTATGGAGGAGGGCAGCGGACCCTACTATACATAGGTCCCCGCAACCGGAGACCGGAGAACAGCAGATCTCCAGCGGGAGGAAGGAAACTCAGACACGCGAACCGTAACAACAGGGCACTAGCGCGAACCAACTTCGACCGTGTGTCTGCAGTTCCTGCTGGGAGATCTGCTCTCTCCGGTAGCGGGGCTATGTAAGTAGGGTCCGCTGCCCCTCTCACCTGAACGGACGCACTTACCCGGAGACTCCCGAGACCCGCTCACTCTTGCCGGGTCGTCTGTCTCTGCTCCGTTTGCCTGCACGCCCCGGACCTCCGCCATGGCCCCGGACCCTGCGCCTTATAGTTCGGTGTGCGGCCTTATAATGAATTATTTTTGTCGCATGTACTCACAGCTTGCAACTTAGGCCCCTTCTCACTGGCGTTTTTCAGCGCGCGAGTTCTGCGCTGCATTTGACGCTCAGAACTCGCATGCACTCTGTCCCATGTATTCAAATGGGTCTTCTCCATTAGCGTTTGTTTTGAACGCGCCGTGCTTGCGTTCGTTTGCACGCGCGTCAAATCGCGCATGCTCTATTTTTGCGAGTCACGCGCAATTTTCACGCCCATTCAGTTCTAGGAGATGCATCAAGAACGCATTGCAATCGCCAATCATTGCAAGTGCAATGAGAGTGCAATGGGTTTAAACGTAAGGTGTTGTGATGGTGACCAGAAATAACATATTTCCCCTGCTCAGTGGAACGATCAGTAATTAAAAAAAACACAGGAAGATACAGTGAAGAATAGAAATAAAAACAGTGAACACAGTGAACACAGGATCATTAGATAAAAACACAGTGCAGAACACAGTGCAGAACAGATTACAGATGTTCGGCACATCTGCCTTACTTGTAGGGAGATACAGAAGCACGATACTTGTGATGCCGAACAAATGCAGTGAAGAACACAATAATATGTGTGAAGAAACACAATTGCCGATGTATTTAAAATCTGAAATGTTGTTCTTCACACACATATATATTGTTCTTCACATGCTATTTTGTTCGCGCCGTTCCGCGCGTATCTCCCGACAAGTAAGCAGATGTGCCGAACATCTGTAATCTATTCTGCACTGTGTTCTGCACTGTGTTTTTATCTTAAATGATCCTGTGTTCACTGTGTTCACTGTTTTTATTCTATTCTTCACTGTTCTTCACATCTGCTAAATTGTCGGGAGATAATATACGCGCGGAACAGTGAAGAATAGATCGCAGATGTTTGCAAATTATCAGAAGACATTATTTTTCAATTAAATAACACATTTTAATCCCAAACCATGGTCCCTTTGAAAAATGCTCGAGTCTCCCATTGAATCGCGCGTCAAAAATGCGCCGAAAACGCAAAAAAAACGCAAATTACTCCAAGGAAAAATGGAACAAAAACGCAGCCAAAACGTCATTTTTTCACGCATTGCACCCTGACGTGAAACGCAACGCTAGTGTGCAAGAGGCCTCATTCAACAGGCACATAATTATTTGAACTGTATTTATTTCCATAATAACTCCGTTTTCTGTTTTTCCCTTGTTAAACAGCGGCCCGGACACTCACATCACGTCCTGGGTCCGCCCCCCGTTGCTTGGCAACTTCTGTGTGAAGCTTGCACTCCGGGCCAATGTGAGCCGGAAGGAGTTCACACCGTTTGCATTAGATCTTGTCTTATGTTTCGAGACACATACAGGTATCCCAATCCACCGCAATGCAACTTTGACCCGGCAGTACTCCGGGCTTAGTAAAATGTTGGAACGCATTTTTGACACGCATCCACACTGCGGGAGGCGGCGCGGCGCGTGAACCACACCCCTGGAGGCGTTTCCAGACCCTTTAAATACCTGGGTTTATTTCCCTTCCTTTATCTCCTGAGGAAGCCCGCTAGACGGGCGATACGCGTGGGGCATTAATGGGCTCTCCTCCTCATGCATTTCATTAGGTAATATGACGCTTTACTTTGTTTCATTCATTTGACCCTACTTGCTTACATCTTTGGCTGCTAACACTTTGCACTCAGCACTTTACCTGTGCACTTTATCTTTGTGTATTGTATGTCATTATTGCTGTGTCTCTCTTACTTCATTTGATCTTTCCAAATATATTTATTTGTATTAATTAATTTTTTACATATGGTAGAGACACTGTTTGCCATTGCATCCACTATACACTACAGAGCCTAATGGCCCATTGATTTTTGTGATTTTTGGCACTCTGCACTTTATTTGTTTCTAGAGCATCAATTTGATATTAGCTTTGTGCATACATGTTGTATTGGCAGCCTTATTTAGTATTATTTTTTACTAGTTCCGTTTTGTTATTCATTTGAGGTATACCCCCTTGAGGAGAGTCCTATATTGTTATATCCCCTCCATTGGGTTTTTAAATGTTTTTTTTTTTTTGATGAATTAATAAATTGATTTTATTTACACATCCGCTGTCTTTCCTTTCTTAACCCCTTAAGGACGCAGCCATTTTACAGCTTAAGGCTCAGTCCCATTTTTTAGATTCTGACCTGCGTCTCTTTATATGGTTATAACTTTTGAACACTGTTACTTATCAAAGCGATTCTGAGATAGTTTTTTCCCCACATGTTGTACTTCATTTTAGTGGTAAATTTTGGCTGATAAGTTTTGAGTTTATTTACAAAAAAAAGAAAAAAATTATGAATTTTTAGAAAAATTCGCCATTTTCAAAATCACCGTGTTTTCAGGCAGATCGATTTACCACCTAAATAACTTGCAGAATAACATTTCCCATTTGTCTACTTTACATTTTCATAATTTTTGAAATGTTTGGATAATTTATTGTGACGTCACGCGGCCTACAAATCGAATAGCGATTTTTCGTATTTTCAGAATTGACTATTTTGGGGATAAATACTGTTTGAAATCAAATTTTAGATATTTAGCAACAAAACCCCCCCCCT
>WNYA01002304.1:0-44160 GCA_019512145.1 Engystomops pustulosus
AAGTCAAAGAGAAGCCATCCAACAGGATAGGCATCTATGGATGTATCGTCCCAATCTAACCCTCTTTCTTCCTTCATGATGGCATACCTAATCATTTTCTCCATCAATGTTAGAAGCATTAGAGATCAGTTTTGTTGTTAGACCACACTAACCTCACAGCATTATGTTGTAGAAATGTGTTCCTCCCTCTTCCAGGTCTTACAACCATCTCAGGCCTTCCTTCTTGTCTGGTGAAAGCAGTTGCAGGTGAACAGGCATCGCCATCTTTCTGAACGTGTGCACTTGCCCTGACCAAGATGAGCGTCTGCAGCTTTTCCAGAAACGCAGACTGCAATTCGACTTCAACTGCCCCATAGAAAAGGACAGTCGCAGTTCCAGCACAGCGAGCATGCTGGACCCTACGTCCAGGCTGCTCATGGAGATAGTAACTGAATCATCTTAAAAGGGACTTTGTAGGTTCCATGGGGAGTGGCTCTAGAAGTTTTGTGGTACGCTCTGATGGCTCTATGCATTTACGAATAAATGTTCACCTTGGGTGGATAGACTATGGTCCCCTACTTCTTTGCCAATCAAAGGGCCATTTGGGTTTAGGTAGCTCTGGGCCATGGTTTTCCAACTGGTCTGGGCTCTTGGAAACTGAACTGTTCCCTGCTGGAGGGTGAGGAAGCCCAGGCAGAGCTCAAAGATATCTATATGGTTATTATAAATGTTTTTTTGAAACTGTCAGCGAATGGTGGGAATATGCATAAGTTCAAATCCGTTCTTTCTTTCAGAAAAAAAGCAGACAACAGATCGAAAGAGGGACTTCAGAGAGTTACAGCCCCAGCTGCGATCCGTGCAACACCTTCTGCCCCGCGGCTGGGACAACGGAGATGAGCTGGAGGAAGGTCTGAAAAGACACTTTGAGGAGGAATCCAGACATATCATCTTTTGTGCCAAAGTGGACAAAAAACTTGAAGGTCATCACTGGAGCGATCATCCATCAAGTTCAGACATGTGGCATTCCCGGACACAGAATCACAAACAGCTTGCCCCTTGATAGAAACATAGTCGACAGCCACTGGCTCCAAGTTGGAGTGCTCTCTGTACATGAACGACGTGACCATCTTCTTTGTCAACCATTCTTCAGTTAACGCACTCATCCACTCCGTCGAGAAGTTCGAACAAGCTTCATGGGCAAAAGTCAACTGCAAGATGTTGGAGGCCATGCTTTTCTGAGACTGGCACCTTGTTTTTTCTGCCCCCTTCCCCTTCTAGTAGAACTTCAAGGTGCTGGGGGTTTGGTTTGGCAAGGAAGGTTTAGCAAGGAAGGGGGGGATTTGTAAGACTCAGAGGACTGGCAATAGTTCACTGGGAAAGTCTGTGTCCCACTACTTCTTTATACCTCTCTAGTGCAAGCTGGGGTGTGACATGTTAGACAGCTCCTTCCTTTATATCTCATCAGAGCTAAGGACACAGTTGAGCAGCTTCAGAGGGTCACCCCTGACATGGCAGAGGCTGTCTCGACTAATGTGTCATGGGACTGACTCTCTAACAATCACAAGAACTTATTGTGGATGGCCAGCAAGGGGGTCTGCCCCTCAGGAAACAGGCCTAATGGTGGCGAGTTGCGGTCTGAGTTTCTGGAAAAGCTCAGATACTCATCCTGGTCAGGTTAAGTGTATACATTAACCGCCAAGGAAAAGTCTATGATCAAAAGTCATCTGCAGGTGAGCTCCTGGATGGAATCAAGCGTGAAAGCGCTACCCCCAAAAAGGATGGTGATGTCTGCAGTCCTGCAATCATCCCCACTGGACAAAAAGGAAGGTCTGTGACTCCATTGCTCCGCCAAATGCTGGTATGACCTAAAAGAGGGCACATTCATGCAACATGTAAACATCGCTAGACTGATAGGCAAGAAAGTTACCGTACAACAACAAAACTTGGACGGAACTGGTAGGGGGACTGTCCCTCTACTTCCTTTTCCTCCGTTTTGCACCTGCCAAGACAAAAGAAGCGACAATGGAGGGGAGATTTGCCGCTGTCTTAGCAAGGGCAGAAGCAGAAGAGGTCATTAGTGCTGATTCTCCTTGGAGAAAAGATTGGGATTGAGGGTTGCCTTAGGTGTTGTTGACAGATCACTTGAAATTCCTGCTAGGGAGGGAGTGCCATACTGAGAGAAGGAGTGGAGGGTTCCATAGATATTCTCCTGACATCCAAAGATATTCTCCATAAATATTCCTCCAACCGAAGAAAAAAAAGAAAATTGAAAAAATGTTGGTTTAACTTTAAAGCCAAATCATGTCATTACGCTTCTTAACCCCTTCACGCAGTGACTTAGAGCTCAGTGGCGGATATATCCGCCACAGAGCTTATGCCGGCTCGGCTCTGGATCAGAGCGGAACCGGCATCGGGAAACACGGGGTGCCGGCTGTAACTAATAGCCGGCACCCCAGTGTAACACCCGCGGTCGGAGTGGGCTCCGATCGCGGGTGTGTAACCCGTTAAATGCCGCGGTCAGCACGACCGCGGCATCTAACATGTCTCTGGGGGGTCTTTCCCCCACGATCGCGCCCCCCCGAACCGTTTTCGGGGGGCACCGATCGCTGGTATGGAAGTGCTGGGGTCCGATCTGGTCCCCAGCACTGCCTGCTAACACTGATAATACCCTGCAATACATGATTATTGCAGAGTATTATCATGAACAAGCAATCAGATGATTGCTTGGTCATTTCCTATGGTGGAAAAAGTGAAAAAGTAAAAAAAAAAATGTTATTCAATAAAAAATAAAGTAATAAATCAATAAAAATGCCCATAAGCCCCATAACATATAAAGAGACATATAACCCCCAAAAAGTCTAAATCATAACAAAAACCCCACATATATAGTATCACCGCGTCCGTAACAACCCGTAGAATACAAGTAAATCATTCTCCATGCAGCGCGACCCGACCGCCGCCGTGAATACACGGCGGGCGGTGCTTTTCCAGGTGGGGGCCGCAAAATGTTGTCCCGCGGGCCGCGAGTTTGAGACCCCTGTTATAGATGAATGTGAATGTACAGGTCTCTGTCATATAGTGGTTCTAGTTTCTGCTTCGGTGTCTTTGTAAGGCCGCATTCAGACAACTCTAATACATCAGTGTTATACAACCGGTATTAAAACTGTAAATTCTACCCAAACATCCACATTTAAAGCATTATAAAACTCTAAGATGGTGATAGTTTGTGCCATTAGACCTACAGCTGAGCGAATCTATTGTAATTAACTGTATAAAACCGCACAATGGCTGTCTGATTGTGGTCTATGGTAGAGTTCACACTGTAGATTCTGTTTTTTGGATTAAGAAGCGATAATTACCAGATATAGTTCAAGTTATTTACTCAAAATGGTAACATACGTAATCCAGCGCTTCCCATTCCTTTCAGTACTGCCCTCCGTCCTGTACTCTCCAGCAGCTTCTGCACCTCTGATGCAGACAATGAAGTCTCGATAACAACAGCTTCAGATTCAAGGCTGACATCTACATTCTGTACACCTGTCCACAGAAGTAGATGGAGCAAGATGAGTTTTATGTGTTAGTATTTTACTACTGTATGAAGAATGTATCTACAATATGTTTAAGACTATAAGACACACTCTTCTAGAGAGGAGAAACTTTATGTTGCTCCCTCCTCTCCAGGGTGTCCCGACTAACACACAGGACCTAGAGTAATGTCAGAAGCATGTGACTGATCACATGCTTCCTTCATCACTCAAGGTCCTCATGCTGCCAGGGATGCAGCAGAGTACTGGGACAGAGTAAGAAGAAGAGCTGGGGGGAAGGTGGGGTGTAGTGTTCAGTGCGTTTCTTATGTAAGTATAGCAGTGTTGTGTGTGTTCCGGGTGTATAACAGTGCCAATTCAGTTTGTGTTTGTATTCTGTGTGAATAGCAGAGCCCAGTGTATGTAGCAGTGGCCAATGTGTTCCTATGTGTGTTTGTGTGTGCGTGTGTGTTTATAGTAGTGGCGAGTATGTTCCCATTTCTGTGTGTGTGTGTATTTAGTCGAGCTGGGTGTGTAAATGTATGTATGTATGTTGCAGCGCTGTATGTGTGAATAAATGAACGTAGCAGAGCCCTATGTGTCAACGTATGAATGTAGCAAAGCTGTGTGCATTTCTGTGTATAACAGTGCCCAGTGTGTGTGTGTGTGTGTGCATAGCAGTGTCCAGTGTATGTAGCAGTGGACAGTGTGTTCCTGTGTGTGTGTGTGTGTGTTTATAGCATTGCAGAGTGTGTTCCTATTTCTATGCATGTGTGTATATAGCAGAGCTGTGTGTGTAAATGCATGGATGTTGCAGTGCTGTAAGTGTGAATAAATGGATGTAGCAGGGCTCTGTGAGTAAATGTTTGGATGTAGCAGAGCTTTGTGTGCTGTGCGGCCAACAGAGATATTTTAATTGGTATAAGCACTGCAGCCTCTTCAAACAGCTGATGGATGGGATTGCTGGGAATAGAATTTAACCTCTGTAAAATCCTTTGATGCATGCTAATAAGTATTAGAAGCTAAATTCGTATTTGTTAATGCAATCCTTCAAGGACATAGCTAGTTTCAGACCTCCTATTTCTTAGGAGAGAAAGGTAAAAAAATATATTTAAGATTTAGCATAATGTACCACTATTATAAGTGTGATAAAGACTATGTAACTTTATATATAAAGTCAAATAAACAAGTGTGGTGATGCTCAAAGACCCAATATGGGGAGAAAAATGTGTGTTATGAAAATAACGCTGGTATCATAGGCGAAAGTAAAGGAACGAAAGAAGTAAAAATGGTATATCATACAACACCAAAAGTCTGCTCAGGGCAATAATTTAGTGAAATTATTTATAAAAATATCTAAAAAATAGATGCAATACAACCGAACCTACTCACGGGACCCAAGCAATATTTTAATACATACAATACATCAAGAGTTAAAATATACATTAATAGTTGTGTAGATTCAAAACATATATTTGGAAAACTCCAGGATATGAGCACTCTGGTTACTTGGTTATTTGTAGATAGCCATCACTTCCATGGTACATGATATCACTCAAAAATGCTACTACTTTATGTTTTCATTGACATCTTCTTAAAATTCAATAAGCCCTTAATAAGGCCTAAATGATGAAGTAGAGGCTATAAAAAAATATTTAAATCTATTTTGCCTATACGATAAAACAATATAAAAAATCTATACAAAGGGTAGCTATGGCCTGTGACGCCTTTACTTTCAAGAATCCATAAGGGGCTAAATGGTGTGAAGTTTCATGTTAATACAAACCATGGCCCTGAGGCCAAACTTGTATTGTTTGTTTTTTTCCAGGCCTGAATGTTTTTTTTTTGTTTTTTTGTGTAAACGAATATGCAATTAGGATTAGCTCCTCTCAATTGTGTTTGAATTAGGTTTCAAAATCCAATTTGCGACAAAATGCAAACACCACGTGAATACGTACATTGTGGGAACTCGTGGTGCAGATTTTTCTGTCACACACTGCAATTCTTTTCTGTATTTCCGCTTCCTCTACCCAGATCAGACATTATGGGGCACATTTACATACTGGCCGCTGGAGTTCAACGAAAGTGCAATGTCTGCCAATAATGCACTGTGCCGCGATTCACTAAGATCAATATCCTGCATGTGTCGCTTCCCCACTCAGGTCCAACAGAGTTCACCATCTTTAGTGGCACATCTAAGTGCTAGGGCTTGAAAAACAATTTCAAAGTTAACACTGTGCTCAGTCCGAACCAGTCAGATAGTTCGGCGGCAAAGAAAAAGGTTTTGCTTGATCCAAAATCCCAGCGCAGACACTAGTTAAATACCTGTCCAAGCCGTGTAATCCCTGAAAAAGGTGAACAGTCCGACATAAGTGTGATCCGCGACCGTTAGTAAATAAGTCCCCATATTTGAAATCCTTAATGACCACCATAAAATGTTTTTGTGGCGGCCATTAAGGATACTTCTTCTGATGCATGTCCATTCTACGGTGCCATATCATAAGAATAATGCAGGATATTGTGTCAGGCTGCTGCCGGGGCTAGGCAGTTTTATCACAGGTCAGCCATAACATTCAGGGCCGGAAAAAAAGCCCTGATCGCAGGTTTTAAGCCCTAGACATTGCAGTCAAACACGGATCGAGTTGTCTAAGACAACTGTCCCACTGGCAGCCATCAGCACGCGCAGCATCAATTGGAGGGTGTTGACAGTAGAAGGCTACATTCACACGAACCTGTGCATGCTGTGCCGTCTTGCCCTCCAAAGAGTTAAATGATGCACGGCGCCATGATACGACAGGAGATATGTCCTATCTTTTCCCCGAGTACAGAGCGGTAAGGTGTCACACATGTCACCTTGTGTGCCCATCTCTGTGTGCCCATTGCCGGCCTATAGTGGACATATATACGCCCCCCCCAATGGTCCAAGGTAAAACGCAGTGAAAAAACTTTTTTATATTTTGCTAGATCGGGCATTTTTGGACACTGTGATACCTAATGATTTTATGATTTTTACTGTTTATTAATATTTATATCAGTTCTAGGGAAAGGAGAGGGGGTGATTTGAATTTTTAGGGTTTTTTTATTATAATTTATTTTTAACTTTTTTTATTTTTACTTTTTATATTTTTCAGACTCCCTAGGGTACATTACCCTAGGTTGTCTGTACGATCCTATCATATACTGCCATACTACAGTACTACATACTCCCTGCACGGAGGGTGGTGATCGTCGTGGCGATGCACTATGGACTGACCGCGGTGTCTATAGAGGTAAACAGACGGGATCGGCATCCTGACGCATGCGGCGCAGTATGTAATGTCGCGTCAGGTGGTGATTGATGTTACTGGGCATGGGGTGGGGGGAAGCGGTGATTGATGTTAATGGGCAGGTGGGGGTGGTGATTGATGTTACTGGACAGGGGTGGGAGTGATTGATCTCACTGGGCGGGGGGTTGGTGTATAGATGTATTACTGGCGGGGTTGGTGGCTGCATGTAGATGCATTACTGTGGGGTTGGCGGCGGTATATAAATGTATTACTGGGGGGGTCAGCGGCCGTATGCAGATGTATTACTGGGGGGGTCGGCGGCCGTATGTCGATGTATTACTGGGGGTTTGGCGGCTGTATGTAGATGTATTACTTGGGGGTTTGGCGGCTGTATGTAGATGTATTACTTGGGGGTTTGGCGGCTGTATGTAGATGTATTACTGGTGGAATAGTAGATAGTGAGCAGAAGGTGGGGGACTCCACCAGATTTTGCGCCCAGGGGCCCCCACCTACTTTAATCCGGCTCTGGTCCCAAAGATGAAGGTGCTTTGGTCCAAAACGTGCACATTAACCCATGCAACAGAACAAAATTAAAAAGTCCTTATGAAGAGGCTAGCTGAAGCTGGTAAAAGTTTGTCAGTATCCACAGTGAAATGAGTATATATCCACTCTGCCAGGAAGAAGAAACATAAAAAAGGCATGCAAATGCACCAGGAACAAAGATCTTAATTTCTGTAGACATGTCTTGTGGTCAGAGCAAAATAAAATTGAACTGTTTGTCCATAATGACCATCATTGCGTTTGGAGGAAAAAGGGATAAGCTGCCACCCAGATGACAGCCATCCCCACCCTGCCCCCAGTAGATATACAGCCAGACCCAGCTACGCCCCCAGTAGTATACAGCCAGCCCAGCTCGCCCCCAGTAGTATCAGCCACAAAACCAAGACCCAACACAACGAAAAAAAACCGGAACCAAGCAAACATCATCTGAAACCAAGGAAAATGACAAAAACAGCAGCAAGAAAACTACCAGTGAGACGACGAAAGGTTTATCAACCACCTTTAATGAGGCTTGAAGGGACGCAAGGAGAAGGCAGGGACGTAAAGAGGGGGGAGAAAAAGGACATGCTGTTGAAACAGAAAAATAGTGAAGACAAGAAGAATCAAAAGTCAAGTGTGCCTAAAACAAGATGGAGAAGGGAAAGGGTCTATTGTACAGAATGGAGATATATAAGGGGCATGGAATTAGAATTAGCCAGAGCGGCGTAGTAAGGGGAATGCCCAGCTCGCCCCCAAGTAGATATACAGCCACCCAGCTCGCCCCAGTAGTATACAGCCAGCCCAGCTCGCCCCCAGTAGTATACAGCCAGCCCAGCTCGCCCCCCAGTAGTATACAGCCAGCCCAGCTCGCCCCCAGTAGTATACAGCCAGCCCAGCTCGCCCCCAGTGTATACAGCCAGCCCAGCTCTGCCCCAGTAGTATACAGCCAGCCCAGCTTGCCCCCAGTAGTATACGCCAGCCAGCTTGCCCCCAGTAGTATACAGCCAGCCCACTTGCCCCCAGTAGTACAGCCAGCCCAGCTTGCCCCCAGTAGTATACAGCACCCTGATTCGCCCCCAGAGTATACAGCACTGCCCCCAGTAGTATACAGCACTGCCCCAGTAGTATACAGCACTGCCCCCTAGTATACAGCAAACTGCCCCAGTAGTATACAGCACCCTAGCCTGCCCCGTGTAGTATACGCCTGCCCCAGTATATAGCCCAGCCTTCCCCCGTAGTATACGCCTGCCCCCAGTAGTATACAGCTTGCCCCAGCTTTAAAAAAAAAAAGTATATACTCACCCTCCGGTGGCCCCGGTGTGCAGCGCTGCTCCCCCGATGTCCACGCGGCTCGTCTTCAGGCTTCCGCGCCGTCTTCTTTCTTCTGCAGGGCGCCGCCATTGCTCTCTCTCGGCCGGCGCCTAGTATGACGCGCCGCTGCTGACGTCATACTAGGCGCTGCTCGGGGGAAGAACAATGGCGGCGCCCTGCAGAAGGAAGAATACGGCCGGGGAAGCCTGAAGACGAGCCGCGCGGACATTGGGGGAGCAGCGCTGCACATCGGGGCCACCGGAGGGTGAGTATATAAGTTTGTTATTTTTTAAGTATTTTTAACTCGTGGTTTAACTCGTATATGACTCGTGTATAGCCGGGGGACGTTTTTCAGCACATTTTTTGTGCTGAAAAACTCGGCTTATACACGAGTATATACAGTATTTTCTGCGAGATTATATGCACATTAAGAAAAAATAATCCATTCTGGTTCGAGGTTTTTTGAATTTTTTCGGGGCCGTTCAGTTTACAAATAGCATGTTATGTGATCACTATAATTATGGCGATGCCCAATTTATATAGTTGTAATATATATATATATATTACAATTTTACTGAAGAAAATCTCAATTGTTTTAGTATCGCTATCTTTTTGGAGACATTACTTTAGTATTTCAGTTGACAGAGCTGGTTTAGGTATTGAGCTGTTCTTTACAGTAATGTCATTTTGGCACAAATAACTTTTTTGATCACTTTTTGGAACATTTTTGTGCAGGGATTTTACGAAAAAAAATCGAATTTTTGGTTAATTTTGCAGGGTTTTTTTTTTTTTTAACAGTGTTCACCGAGTGTCTCAAAAAATAATGTTTTCAATTATTTGTACAAATTGTTACAAATACAGCGGCAATACCAAATATGTGATTTTATTTTTTCTTTATTACATGTGTTTAGGGAATGGTGGTGTTTAGGATCCTCTGATCTAATAAGCATTATAACAAGTTCCCATAGCACTGTACTAACTTATACCCATACTGCTCAGTGATCATAAGAATGGGGGAGCCAAATGAATGAAGTGCTGGTGCTTATGTTCAATTTGGGTCTTGTAGGCAACTTTCGAGTGGCGTTCCTTGAGGACTGTGAAACACATGGTGCTAGTTTGCTGTTTATTTTAAAATGTTCATTTTCCATTTTCAAAACACAATGCTTGATTTATGTTCAAGTGTTATTCTGGGAATATGAACATCTGATACTAAAACCCATGCTGCTATAAATAAATGAATAAAACAAAACTCAATGACATTAACCCCTTCACCCTTGTATTGAACAAAAGAATAAAACAGAGGTGGTAGTTGGAGCACAAAGTGAAAACTGAGCCCACACGAAAGTGATGGAAATGCTTGGGGGTTTTTGGCAATTTCAACACATTTGGAATTTTTTTTTCCAGTTTCCCAGTACACGGCATGGAATAATGAAAGAAGTCACTCAGAAGTAAAATTTGTTACACAAAAAATAAGTCCTCACACAGGCTCGTACACAGAAAAATTATAAAGTTATTGATTTTTGAAGGTGGAGAGCCCTTAAGGGGTTAATAGCAACACTTAGCTTAATGACTAACTATAAAGGTTTTTCCCTCATCAATAGCTCTTGGGATGTAAAACAACTTTACCTATTATCTTTATCTATATTCAATAGTTTCCTTGCTATACCCCTCAACTTACCGCATTGCTGCAATGGCTGCCTCCTCTCCATATGCTGACAAGCCTTATGAATCTGTACTTTGTTTACACTTTGTTTCTGATCGGATTCATCGCTGGGGAGGAGCTGCTGCTTCCTGCTCACAAAGGATGAGGTTATGTGACAGTGAATGCAGCATAGCTGGATGTGTATGCAGATGTCTCCTGCATAGAATAGCTCCTCCATCCCAGACTGATTCTACTGAACTTTCACCGTCTCACCTCTTCATGCTGCTCCCTTTCCCCAACTTATCAGCTCTGTCCAGATAAGCTATTAACCCTTACTGCTCACACAGCACAGGTTATAGACTACTAATAATTTCTACCACGCATTTCATGTTCCCTGCTCCTCCATGTCATGGAAGCTGCCAGTCTGGTCACTATATACATCCTGTAATTTAATGCTAAATTACTTTGAGAGAGAACAGAAGCCACCATGGGATCTGTGGGCAAGCTAACTGGCCTCTTCTTGAGGGCATAGACTGACAGACATTAGTCTCCGCACACTTTACCTTAAGTGAGAGATTTTCGTCCTTCAGAACAGAAAATGCCATAACTTTGGAAAGGACGAGCAGCACAAAATGGGTATTGTTCTGTTTTTCCAAGGGGGAATCACATATAATAACTTGGTAAAATCACTATAGCTTTACAGTTACGCTTTAAATAGCTTGCTTTTCTCACGTAAGGGCCTCCTAAAGTATGCAGAGTTATTTCCAAAATGGACACCACTGGAAACTACAACTCCCATGATGCTTCAGTTCTTAATAACTCCTGCTTCCTCTCAGGTTTGCTCCCAGAGTGTCCTGCTCTGTTACCATAGTAATGATGTGTGCAACTGCCATCACTGCAGATGAACATGGGTGTTATGATGTCTAATAACTGCCATTTCCTGAAAGCTTGTGACAGTTTGCGCAACAAAGGATTTTGAAATGTTTAACCCCTTACTTTGAAATATTACTCAGTTTTATTGCTGTTTTAGCTCCTATTACTCAGTGGAGGTCAGTGTAAATTTTCAGAGTGTGGGCGGGTACTCTCTAAGGCACTTCATGATCCCTCTGTGTTATGAGATGCTGTGTAGTGACATTGTGCTTAGATTATCAGGGTACAAGGTTTATCTACACTTTCATTTAGATTCTGAACAGTCTACTAGTATCTGACACATAGAAAAAAAAGATGAGACAGATCAGAGTCATTAGATGGATACTGTCACCTGCCTATTGCCGCATAGTGTCCTATACGATACCCGGACAACCAAGGAGACATTCCCTGACTTGCTTTTCGGTGTGAACACACAACCTGCACTGAAGGTCGACAAATCCTAGTTCACAACAAGATAGCAAATGGGGTACCAAATAAAAAAATTGAAAAGTAGTCTGGAGAAAGGTTCCCAAAATCAAAGACCAGAACTATAGTTAGAATAACAAAGTACAACTGGAGCTGGGGACAAAGTCAAAGGTTAAATCAGTGTACTTAAACTGTGAGGGAGGATCCCTGTGGACCCATATAACACCATCAAATGCAACTCGGCTACATAAAATACCCCCTTTTTAATTTTATCCTCCCTTTACATTTGGCCCCTTCTCATCCTTATAATGTCATAGCTTTCCATACTCCTATACATGTATAGGATGTATTGTATGTGAAAGATTGTTCCTGGGCATGCATGTAACTTTATGTAGGATGTTTTTCAGAGGTGTGGTTATATCTTGTGGAAATAAGTCCGTATGCCAATAATTATGCTAATTCAGCAGAATATAGGTCTAGCTTTCAGGCAAAAAATAATAGATGATGCAAAGTATGACTTAACAGTCTTAAAGGGGACCTGTCATCAGAAATTGGCCTAATAGACCACTACCAGTATGTTGTCAAGCAGTTGAACAGCTTCTAGATAATGTTTCTTTCATGACCCAGCTTAGTGGCATCATCCGAAAAATCTACTTTGAAATGAGATGTAAGTTAGATGTATAAAGTAAGGGAGGCGGAGAGTTTAACTTGGAAGTTAAGCTCTCCCTGCCTCCTACCATGTGATTGACATCATGCACTGGACTTCAGGTGATCTAATCAATGATGTCCCAGGACGCAGGGCCATCAATTACAGTAAAGGGGGTGTTTTAATGTAGGGAAAGCTTGACTTCAGTGTTAAACTCTTTGCCTCCTTGACTTCATAAAACCAATTTACATCTCACATCAATGTTGATTTTCTGGATGATGCCACCACACCAGGCCATGAAAGAAACGTCATCTAGATTGCTGCTCAGCTGCTTGACAATTTACTGGTAGTGGTTTATTAGGCAAATTTCTCATGACAGGATCCCTTTAAAGGTCACATACTCTATGGAAAATACAGCAAACGGTTCAATGCACATCTCTGTATCAAACAAGGATTTCTACACAGACTTTTATGTAGAATATTTGATGCCGAATACAAATAATTCCATTTATGTAAATTTTACTTCTGTGAATTTCATACAACAATTGCAGCTATGGATTGTGAGCTGTGGTTGCTTCAATGTGGGACTTCAGCATCCTTGATCTGGCCCTGCAGTTTATAGATTCTTTAAACATTCCTAAAACGGTGGTGTGCAATAATCTACAGCTGTCTACCAGCAACAATGTTATGTTACATCCCTCTTCATGGTTGTCACAGCAGATGTGTTCACTGGCACAAATCACAAGATACACACAAAGGATCCTTGTCTTACAAAGTAGACATTGGAGACACATCTTCTCCTCCGAACTCTTCAACCTTTTATGGTGAAGAACTTTGCTTCCTTTTTACTGCTCATATGTTACATAGTTTTTTTTTATACCTTACTCACTGCCAAATATGTGTTCAATGTTCTCTTGTTCGTAATAAGCTAAATAAATTAACCATCATGAGATTCTGATACCCCTTAAAGATCTAACAAACAAGCTTTCTAGACTGCTCAGCACTACGCTTTTGATAGATATTAATTGGTATTCTGGCATTCCCATTTAATTTAATTCACCTGCCATATATACATTTATACGACCACCGCAGCTCCCTAGTAGCAGTGGCCAGACTTGCGCTATTGCGTCCTGCCTGACAACCTGGATTCAGTGTTCATCAAGGACAACTGTGGAACATGCAGTAAGTCCCGGCCATGAGATATGCAAATACAATGGGGCACATTTCATACCCGGTCACTGGAGTTCACAGAAAGTGCATTGTCCAACTGTAATGCACCGTGCAGCGATTCAATAAGATTGTCCGCCCAAAATCATGCATGTGTCTATTCCCCCCTCAGGTCCGAGAGGGTTCACCATCTTTTTAGTGGTGCATCTTAGAGCTAGAGCTTGCAAATTTAAAAGTTTAATACTGCGCTCAGTCGGAATCAGTTGGACAGTCCGACGACCCGCACCCTAATTTGTGTGCGTCACAATCCCAGCGCACACACTTCTTAAAACCTGTGCAAGCCATTTTAGCCCCAAAAATGGCTTGACAAAAGTACAGCACGATCCTTAGTAAATGATCTCCAATTCGTAACCAAGGACAACAATCTTGTTTATAAGGGACACCATGACTTTATTGGAAATTATCTTCACACAGTTGTATTATTTAATAGCATCCATTTTAAGAAATCTATCTTTAAAATAAATAAATTAAATGTCAATGTTTAGACTAAAATACCCCTTTAAGGGTGTGTCCACACACTGCACTTGAATTGCACTTAAAAACTAAATTCAAGCAGAGTTGCGAGGAGCTTCTCCCAACTCCAGATACGTTGCACCTAAACGCTTGTGGATGGGTACAAACACTACCTATTTGGCATTATTTACATACAAAACACGTGGTTCTTGTTCTCGATCACTAACTTATTCCCACCAACTTTCTGAGACAATTTGTGTTTCAACTCTCTGAAATTGTTAAGATTCTTGCTTAAAATTCGTTTATGTGAAGTCATCAGAACACTATAAATAAAAAAAACTACTAGTGAAGTTCTGAAAAAATAACCTTTAATGCAATTATAAAACACAATAACAGTAAAAAATATAGTAAAACTTTTGTAGACAAAGCCAATGGCAACATGGTACATAAAGTGCTAGTCTCATGATTTGCAGATCAACCGTTAAATCCCTTTCGGGTTTATCAATCATTGAGAATCTAAAAAAAAAATTCTGTGGCTAACATGAATTTCCTTCCGCTTCATGTGATATTTTGCATTATTATAGTAAATATAGCGATACAAGTATAACAAACAGGTTTCAGAATCAAATATCAGAAAGTAATTGTATTGGATCTGAAAACACTAGTGTCTCGCCATGACGAGAATAAGCCAATATTTCACACATCATTGAGTCTTGTGAAAAAAAAACAATATTATCAATTACAAGATGAGTCTCCAGCTACTTTCAGATGTTTTCGAGTCTATAGCAGGAAAAGTATAATAGAAAGATCAATACTTTTTTTGTGGTTTGGATCAGCAAAATACTGATCATGGGAAAAGATATCATAGTATATGTAAGTTTAGGTAGGATTTGCCACCATCGCAACAACAGAGTCTCTGTATAATCCAAGACCCTCCATTGATTGATCATTCTCTCTGCAGTGATATGACAATATAATACCGGCCTCCACAAAAAGACTTCTGATAATGGTGTAGACTTGTACATGGTTGATGGGAGTTGTAGTTTTGCAACAATAGGAGATCCACTGGCTACAGTCATTAGTCATTGGGTAAGTCTCTGGATGGGTCTTATCTCATCCGCATGATACAAAAAGAATTCACATCTTAAAATGATTTACACTGAAGATTTTGAATTGGTGACATGGTCATCTAATGTTGCAGGTTCTCATTGTCAGTGGACATTCCGTAGTGAACCCTAAGTGAACATAGCTGTGTGTCCCTAGTTATGTGTGTGTGGTAGAATGGCAGAGTGTTAGACCTAGTAGGTATATAGAAAAAGAGTTAATTTGACCCACTCTGATGACTGGGTTCAATCTAGCAATTACTGTACAAATTTACCTTTCTCCAGATATTAAAATAAATGTTAGGTTTTACCTATGACAAGAGGGTTTACTTTACCTGATGGTATATTTGCACAGTAGACAAGGGCAAGAATGAGGAGTAGGCAAGGGTAGGCGGTCGACTAGGGCACCACCATCGCCTTCCACCCTGGGGCGCCTTCCCGAGCCTCAGTAGTGATCAGCGATCTGTGTATCTGTATCATAGCTTAGGCACTGGTGCCACTTGAGTGAGAGAACGTTGGCGACGACACGGGAGAGAGCAGGCGTGTGAAGGGAGCTCAGGTAGGTAAGTATTATTATTATTTTTAATTTTTTTTGCAGGGACTGGCAGTGGCTGAATATATATTTGGTACAGGGGCAAGCTGGCTATATACTACAGGGGGCTGGCTATATACTACAGGGGGCAGGGTATATATGAAAGGGGGATGCCTCACTATACACTACAGGGGGCTGGCTTGCTATATACTACAGAGGGCTGGCTATATACTACAGGGGGCTGGCTATATTCTACTGGGGGATTGCTATATACTATTGGGGCCTGTCTATATACTACAGATGGCTGGCTGGCTATATACTACTAGAGGATGGCTGGCTGTATACTACTGGGGGACTGACTATATACCATGGGGCTGGAAGGCTATATACTACTGGAGGCTGGCTTGCTATATACTGGAGACACGTGCTGGTTATATACTAGCTAGCTATATACTGATGGCAGGGGCTACCTATATACTGGGGAAGTGTGCTGGGGCTACCGGATGATGGTGAAATTATATGGTAGTATTATATTATAGTATATTGATGGGTTGCAGTGAATTATCTGGATATGCAGGGGGTACAGATGTTCTCCAGAGGCAACAGTCACCAGGGTGGCAAATTCTTCTGTGATAAGTCATGGCTGGGCGAAGCTTCCATGAAGTTCTCTACCTGATGGAGAAGGATTGCCAACTATAAGGAGACTACAGGAAAAAGAGTGTGATGGACTGGACCAACACACACATAGAAGGAAACAGCTGCAGCCTAACAGTAAGTGATGTCTGTGCCCAAGTGCAGCCCAGATGTGCAGTATGTGCTGATATACTGTATATTGATGTGTGCAGTAGATACATTTTTGGTCTATATTTATCGATGCAGGATGTTTTTATCTGTGCTGTTTATTTATTGCTGGTTAATATATATATGTGTGGCCTAGTCATTGGTATCTATGTGCTTTGTATACCCATTGCTGTAATACATTTATGTGTGTGCTACAATCTTGGCAGGTATATATTTTTGGTATAGCATGGCAGATATTTTCACTGGAGAGACACATTATTCTATTTTACCCTATATATACTGCTAGGAGGCCTTATTGTAGATGTTTTCATAGAAGTTGGCCACTTAGATTTCTTTCTTATTATTTTTTGGGGTTACATAAGTTTTCCATTTAGGAACGTCCCTAATTAGGGCACATTTTGGGGTGAAGGCAATTTGCTTGTTTGCCTAGGACACAAAATGCCTTGTCCTGGCCCTGCTGGTAGGTACATACAGTACATTGGATGGATGTATGAAAGTGGGTTTTGACACTGGTTCAACATCCTATGCTATAGCTTCCTTCAGTGGGACTTGATGTCCTCTTTTGAACAGAATAAGTACTTTCAGGTTCTATTCTTTCTGTGCACTGGTCACACAGTAGTTTGACCTCAGGTAGTGAATATTCACGGTATTTATGTTCTGGCATGCCTTTCAGTGTAGTGGCTGCCAGAGAAGACTCCTTTTGACTAGATAAACATTGGCATAAATCTAGTAGGTCCAGCCATAGACAGAACTTGCCAACCTAGTCCTTTGAGTCTCAGGCTCCAGCTTTTGGGATAGAACATTCAAGATTTGATCAAACTTCTTATATCTGGCAGCTTGCTCAGCTGTCGCTCCTTTACTTCCCCAGAACATCCTCAGGGAAAACTCAGTCTTGAAAGCTTCTCTTAGTTCTGGTTGAGGAGTGAACCCTGTAAGATGATAGAAGTACTTTAAATATTTAGTCCCCTAGTAGGGGGAAATTACACTAAATTACCCTGATCCCTTATTTAATACAGTGCAGAACTTCTGTACTGCAATGTATTGCATCTGTCAATGTTTCAATGGCCGTTTGCCTATTAGACCCAGTCTTGGACTGAGCCTAATAAGCCTCCTTACAGTGCACTCACTGAGGTCTTGATCTGACCCCTGGAAGCAATGGCAACATCCTTGCACCCTGTCCCCTCTGTTTCTCTCCTTAGCTGACGCAAGGAGAGCAGACAGACACTGGGTGGCTCTTTTGGCAGTGTCACATCTTTTAGATAATCTTGCATCAACTTTTTTCAAGAACTCTATTGACCTTTTTACCTTCAAGCTTGCACTCAGCATTCTTCTGGTAAACCTCAGCATTGGTAGCGTATGATCGGGCAGCTTGCAGAATGCGAAACAGACGTCCACAGCTTTCCTCTACTGCACCTCCCCAATCATCCTCTCCTTCCAAAGCCTTGAGCACAGGCAAAATGTGTGGAACCACAACTTTGTTGGGTAAAGGAACTGTGAGGCCTGGGTAAGAAGAAGGTGTCATAGCCAATTGCTCAATATAGATCAATAACAGGTTAAACTCTATGTCAATAGAATAAAAAAATATTGTATTTTGATTGTGTTAGATGTTGTGATCAGGTTTATAGGGACTACTACAATGTAGAAGTTATAGTTCTTTACAAAGTATACAGTATTATAAAAAAAAATTCAAGTTCTTTATTGGAAGCAGAAGAGTTACATACAAGGGTTCAGAGCACCATAATCAAGCGTGTACACATCAAGAAACTGGGTGCTTTAAGAATCGTTGTTTGCTGGATTTACATAGATGGTACATATACACAGGAAAGATGCCTAGCAAGCTTTTTGATGTAGTAGCCGTATTTGTGTAATATGTTGGTTCGAACAAGAACTTCATAAAACTGGGGAATCAGAAAGGAAAGAGAGGTAAGGGAAAGTCGTAAGGGAATTCTTCAGTCTGTCAGCGTGGTGTAGGCGGGGGAGCGTACAAAGTCCATCAAGGACCCCATGTCTGAGCGTGCTTTTCCCCTGAGCAGTGTATCTCAGCTGACAATTCCTCCATTCTCTGTAGGTATAGAATCTCTGCAAACTAGTCGGACATAGCGGGTATTGGATGGACTTCCATAGTCTCGGGATCAATGACCTCGCCGCTATCAAAAGGAAGCCTGTCAGGGACCTTTTTGCCTTGGGAATGGATATTGGGAGCATTGATAGAAAGATATGTGCTGGATCGTTTCTCAGTTTGTGGCCTGTCAGCTCGCATATCAGTTCTACTACACCAGACCAGAAGGGCTGTAATACTGGACATTCCCATTATGTGTAGCATGGTGCCAGCAACCTGGCGGCACCTCCAGCACTCAGCAGGACAGGAGGGATGAATGGAGTTTAGTTTGGCTGGGGTCCAGTACCACCTATTTTATAATTAGTTCACAGAGCCTTACCCGAGACGGATACTTTGTGACAAAGCTCCAGTATTAAATGGGAACAGTATTAGAGCAATTTTATTCTTGCCCAAAGGGACAGCATTACAGAAGTGACATTCCTTTTAAAGGAAAAGGTATTGTAGCAGTTAGAATATAATCCTGTACACAGAAGGATTATAATAGTTTATATATTATATAATATTATAAAGTATAAAAATGTACATATTTTTAACTTACATTCATCCATTTCTCTTAAGGATGGTTTCAGCCGCTTGTGAAAGGTGATGGCACTGTCCGTGTGTGTTTGGCGTAGTATCTGCCATGTTTGTTCCAAACGGGCAACCTGCATACAAGAAGTTTTAACAAATGGTTATTTTATGCCTTTTGTTCACATAATTTTGAGTTATAAATAAGATGCTATTGTATCACCCTCAATGTCTTTTTTTAAAAGCCACCAAAAATAGGACAATACATACCAATAGAAGGATTAAATGGTTATTCCCACAAAGACAAGTTTCTGTCTCTATCAGTCCTGCTGTACACAATTTCAGTTGCTCCTAGACACAACCCTGTAACTTCTGACTTAGGGTTGGGGCAGCCATCTTGGATTTCTGTGTGATGCCCCGTAGCTGAGATGTTTGTCTCTGTGTGCGACCACACATTCAGTTTTTCAGATGCAGTTTTTGATGCCCAAACCAGGAATGGAGTAAAAGTAGGAGGAGGAGCAGCACCTTTCAATTATTTGTCTTATCTCATTATCATCCGCACCTGCTTTTGGCTCTAAAAACTTCATCTGAAAAACTGAATGTGTGGACGCACCCTCTCTCTCCTCCTTGCACTCTAGCCCCACCCCCCCTGCAGTCCAGGACGGAGGTCACAGACACTCCCTCACTTCCTGCCGGCAAACAGCACATCCTGAGGAGAGAAATGTTGCAAGCTACAGGCAGATAAGTTCTTTGTCTGGGGAGGGAAAACAGAGATGTAGCAGAGCTGACAGTGTGTAAAAGGCATCTCATTCATCTCATCATCTCATCTCTGATCTGTCTCATCTCTCTTTTTATGTGTCAGATACTAGTACAATCTCCAGAAAATAAATGACAGTGTAGATAAACCTGCACCCTGATAACCTAACCACATTGTCACCACACAGAACTAGATGGATCATAATGTGTCTGCTTAGAGAGTCCCCATCCACACTCCTACACTGACCATCACTATTGTAAATTGTGAAGTAAGGGTTTTGAAGGATCTTTATTGTGTAACCATCTCTAGGGGATTGAGATTTGAGAATTTTCTTTTGTGGTAAAACCTCTTTAAGTACATTCTTAAAGACTCCTTAGTTATGTCCCTTATTTTATTCTAACTTAGATACTCTTACCTGTGGCAGCATTAAAGCCTTCATGACAGCAGAAAATGCAAAGAGATCCCCTGCATAATCTAGCAGCTCAGACGCCAAGCAAATGACACGGTGTAAGGTGTGCGCCCGCTCTGTGACAGTTCCAGTGCACCCCAGTATGTCCACAGCTACACCAAGGGAAAGAAGGTGATGTCTGGAAAGTAGGTAAAGTTTATTTTCTACTTCTTTGCATTTAGACATAGACTGAGTCTAGTAGTTAGTGAGTCACAAATTATATTATTTATGTTGCACAGTTTCTGAGTTATATCCTTAATTTTCTGAACTGTACCCACTATTCTGCTGATAGAATCACTTGATTAATATAATACAATACATATTGCACTGATACTGAGTAACATCATTTATAGAGCTATACTCAAAGTAATTTGCTAATGCTGTCACTATTTTACGGATACATTACAATCCATTATACCAAATATTTTGGTATGTTTCCAAAAATAAGTTCACACTACCTTTCAAACCTTAGTTCCTTACCTCCATTCAATAAAAGTAAAGAATGGAGGTTTAACGTATAAATTAATAATCCCATTGACATCTTCTTTTGAGTGCTATACTTGCTGTAGGTATTATAACTTTACATACTACAATTGTAACTAGGTGCGGGCACCCTTCCTGCACTCCTCTGTGTATTATCGACAGGAGGCATTCCTTAATCTCCAGATGTAGGGTGGCAGGTTACCTTATTGCCTAACCACTGTTACTACTTTTTCTTTAACTTTATTACTCTCTTAACACAACTCAACCAGGTTGGATACTGTTCTATGTATATGTTCGGGAGGGGTTTATTAGATCACTGCTTTTGTGCAGAAGTTATCAGACATGACAAATGTAGCTGGATGTAGAGCATTTCCATTCAAACCTCTTCGAAGGAGGGTCTATGCTGTGTTGAGCGAAGAGATCTCAAAAACCAGTTCAGCCAGGTCTAGCTACAATCAGGGCGACATCTGCCATGAGAATCTTGCCTCAGGCAGCAGATGTCCAAGCCCTGAGAGGGGCAGCAAACGGGTGAATCACTGCTCCACTGTAAATGCAACCACCAGGTCCCAGGAGGTGATTAAAGAGATCTGATGGCGGCACTTCAGGGCTGCTAAGCTTTGTATATTCCAAACTGATGGTAGAGACCCCATTAGTATAATATGTTTTCTTTATTCTAGAAACAGCACCAAACTTGTTTTATTTTTAAGCTTCCCACTCTTTTTCAATCCTCTGTAGCCATTTTAAATAGGTGCCATTTAAGCATTGAGTTTTAAAATAAAGTCATGGACATGTACTTGTAAGATACTAACCTTTCCAAGAGATCCCGTCTTAGTTGTTGTCCGTAAGGCAGTATTATTAATTCCAGGCCAGATCGTACACCCATACTCTTCTGTTGTTCTTTGAGAACTCCACAGATACGGATATCCTGTAAAGATGAGAGTCAAATCATGTTTAACCCTTTTGAGATGTTATTGGAACACGCCAGGTTAAATGACCTGTTTTATCATCAGTTACTAATATAAAGAGGGTCTTAGAGCTCTGTAATGTCCCTTCTTATTTATGCCAATGGTTGCAGGTATCTAGGCAATAATATTGCTGAGGTTTTGGAACATACCGATACAATTTAGCTAAATATAACCAAGTCGTATATAACCAAGAATTGGACCCTTTTTATTTTAGGAATCAGACTTGCCATGCTTAATACTTTCCAAGGGATATTACCTACCAGGCAGTCTTCTTGCAGGATATGCAGAGCACTTTCTTTGCAATCTCTGCAGCTGACAATTTCTTTGAGTTTGCGCAAGGCATTAGGTTCTAAAGGTTTATTTTCTGGAGAAAGTAAAACAGATTGGAAAGTTGTTGGCTTGAAGGAGGATATTGTTTGTATTTGTGGTCGGACAAAGTCATCCTCTTCTTCAGGACTCTCTGTTATAGGTTGATTAACCATAAAATTAGTCTTTCTAAAATTGTATATTTTAGGATTTTCTAGGCCTGAATGTGATGCTCGAGAATTATCTACTGGTTCTAAAAGTGTTCTAGTTTTTTCAGCTTGAATCACTTTGGATTTTTCAAGTTTGGAGTATATTGAGTTCTCTATTCCTGATGGAGTGAAGTTGTGTAAATTGGCCATTCCAGATGGAAATATATCAGGTGGCTTTTCAGTATCCAGAAAACCAAATGTGGTCTCAGTAGCACGAGCACGGTTCTTCCATTTCTCCTCTGCTTTCAAAGTGTCCGCATATTTCCTGGAAGTAACAGGCACACGAGGGACCAGTTCACAGTATATGTCTGTTCCTTCAGGGGGATCAGGAAGTAGCAAAGAAGGAGCTCTTATGGGTTTTGGGGGAGCCTTGGAGTGTAGCTGACTATCGGATCCTCTCAAAGCATTGTTTCCATCATAGTCAAGGGGAAGGACTTGCTGGGTTTTGGCTCTTAGGACAGGATCACTGCCCGTGCGAAACATGGGGGAAAGGGGAATTGGTTGTGGTTCTTCTTGAGGACTTGAATATTCTCCAGAACCCGCTGTAAGAAATGTATTTGGAGACATCAGATTAGTACAAAGGAGAACTGAAATTCTTGAAGCCAGAAGCATTAAAGAAAATCTACCATCAAAATCAAGCATGATAAACCAGGGACACTCTCTCCTTGCCTCGTGCTAGTCAAAAGTTAGGAGAAACTTCCAAAGTAAACTGGTACACAAATCACAGAAATGAAGCACATTTCTTATTTTTGTACTTTTCATCATTTATTTGTCTCTTTATAGGTGTTGTCCAGGATTAGAAAACTCTGCCACACCTATGAATGGCTCAGCTCAGCTACAATAAAGTCAATGGGGTTGAAATGCAATACCACAAGCATCCTTTCAACAAGTGTTTTGTATATATTCTAGTACAAGCAGTCCCCGGGTTACGTATAAGATAGGTTCCATAGGTTTGTTCTTTTTACAAATTCGAGTTTATTGTTTTTGTTTTAGTTAGAACAGATAAGATTGCCATACAGGCAAAATGAATACAATACAGTACATAACAAACAACCATAGGTTTGTTCTTAAGTTGAATTTGTATGTAAGTCGAAACTGTATATGTTATAATTGTAGTTCCAGACAAAATTTTTTTTGCCCCGGTGACAATTGAAGTTTCAAAATTTTTTGAATGGGACCAAGGATTATCAATAAAGCTTCCTAACAGACACATTACAGCTGATCATTGCAGTCTGGGACTATAGTCAGGCATTCAGAGAGCTTCACCAGAGGTCACAGTGGGCAGTGGGGTCCAACTGTAACAAGGGGTCATCTGTAAATTGGTTGTTCTTAAGTAGGGGACCGCCTGTACTAGACACAACTCTTTACTCCCTTTTTATCTCTTTAAGGACTAAATAAAATTTTAGGACTTATAGGAATTGTCCAGGGTTTTAAAAACATGGCTCTTTTCTTTCAAAGACAGTGAAGCTCTCTGAATGCTTGACTATAGTCCCAGACATGGCTCTTTTCTTTCAAAGACAGTTGCACAGGGTAGTGCATGGTTCATTTTCAGCAGAAAGCTGCCCTGTCTTTTTATTTCCCAGACAACACCTTCAATGCAAGATTGTAAAAACAGAGGCAGCATCCTTTTCCATCAATCATTTTACCTGAGAGCAGGTTGCTGTCAGACTGCGCACTTTGTAAAGGTATTTCCTTGAGGATATCAAGGTTCCCAGGGTGGCTTCCAAATCGGTCTTTATTTCTGATGAAAGGAGATGCATACAATATTTTTTTAAAATGTCGGCATTTGTAGAATTAATTTATTCTACTTCAAAATTGAAAAATCTCTTCCAGGATGTGAGATCTATTCACCTGTGAGAACCAATCTGATATTTTAGTATTTCTACAGCAAGATAAACTTCAACTCCCTTATTCTACTTTACTTCTGCTTACTGTGTTATACTAGATACATCAGAAGTATTTGACTGAAGTATTTTCTAAAAATGAAACGTGTTTATAAAAATGAAAATGATATTTTATGTATTAACACATAATACTGTATTATGTATCTAATTATAAGAAAGATAATACATTTGTACCTCAGTAAGCTGCTATCTATCAGATGAAGGCTCCTTCTATTTTCCTTATTTGCCTTCTGGGATTCTTGTTTCGCTCGCACTACACTGAGTGGCACAGTCCTATTGATGGGATTCACAATAACTGCCCTCGAAGACTCTGAGACGGGTCTCTTATCTCCAACGTAGGAGCGAACAAGAGCTGGAATGTTGTCGAATTGGTCTTGCTCAAGCTGGTAAAGAACCCGAGAGAAGCCTTGTCTTGGACGCATCGTGACTGCAATGACCTTAAAGTGGAGGACCTGCTTGGAGCAGACACAGCTCAGCACATAGTCGCCAGGGGAGGAGAGTGAGTCACGAATAAGGAAGTCTCCATCTGTTTGCAAGAGTCTCTCTGCCTCCTGTGGTTAAAAGGAACAGTCTAAAAGTTGAATCTTGACAAATGATGAATAGTGATACATCTATCATAAGGGGCATCTACATATAATATTGAGTATGTTCAATGCATATTAAGTGCTGCATTTACAATTTTCTTCTTTTAATGTCTGAATAAAAGATGCTTTATTATATACTGGTTGGAAGAGTATCATGAACATTTTGTGCCTCTGGTAAATTGGCATAACTTCTCCGATTTATGATAAAACAACATTGGCCTGGGTTTAGGAGGGATAGGTCCTGTCAGACTAATTTTATCTATTGGAAGTAAATTGTAGTCTGGACCTGGGGAGGATGTGGATACTGTGTATCTAGACATTTCAAAGGCCTTGTCACAGGTGGTCACCCGTGCTCCTCTGCCCCGCCAGCGCATTGTCCGCACACCTAACCCGTCCCGGTTCCTGGCACAATCCCGTCCGCCGTGCGCCCGCGTCCCGACTCCTAGGGCGTGCGCCAGCTTCTCTAAATTTAAAGGGTCAGCGCGCCATTAATTGGCACTGGTCAATTTAACAAATTCTATTTAAGCCTGCCTCTTCCTGCAAACCCTTGTGTCTCACAGCCTTGAAAAAAAGCTCCTTTGTGATTCTCCTGCGTTCCTGTGTCTCCAGCGTTCCTGTGTGCTCCTGTGTTCCTGCTCCCATGTATTCCTACTCCCGTGTGTTCCTGCTCCTGCGTGCTCCTGCTCACAAGTGTTCCTGCTCACGTGTGTTCCTGCTCACGTGTGTTCCTGCGTTCCGTGTACCTGTGTTCCTGATCCCATCTGCCTGGACCTCCCGTTGCTGACCCCGGATTGGACCTTGACGTTGCATCTCTGCCGCCTGCCCTGACCTTGTTGTGCCTGGACCTGACCACAAGACTGTTTCCTCCTAAGGTACCTTGAACCTTGGCTGCCACCGTGGGCTAGTCGCACCAGTGGAAAAACCTGGTGGCACCCTGCCGCAGCAAGTCCAACCCGCTTTGCGGCGGGTTCTGGTGAAGACCAGGTGCCACTTAGACTCCGGTCCCAGGTGTCGGCTAGTACCACCTCCCGCGGTGGTCCAGAGGGTCCGCTGTTCCTGAATCCTGACAGGCCTTTTAAAATAGTATTAATGCTCATGAAAAGAACTTAGTTTTGACTGTACCAGCAAGACCAAACATAGTATACTTATTACAATTTTGGGCATTTGTTTTAAAAACAACTAATGTGAATTACAGAGGGTCAGTTTAACAAAATCTAAATAAAAGGGAATTGGTGGATTAGAGTACAAAAAAGACAGGTTATCAAACTTGGGTCAAGGCAATATAATAAAAAAAAATTGGACAATACAGAGATCTTTGAATTACTCTTACAACTAAGCATGTAACCATTCTTTTATGTATGGAGGGAAGAAGATTTCACCATCTTTATAAATGGGAAATCTTCACTATAAAAGCAGTATAGAACATGCAGCGACAAATGGAAAAAAGTGCAGAAGCAGATTCTGCATACCTCTTGTGGCTTATGGTCTAGGTGGATGGTTTAAAAAAGCTTTTGTCACAAACTAAACCAACTGATAACACAAGAACGTCTTTCTTGGATGTAAACCACGATATAGGTTTGGTAAACTTTTACAAAGGTAATCTCCAATCATTAAGCTTGCACATAACTTTACACCAAATATCTCAAGGATGAACATTTTCCACTATTGGACAATATTTCCAATGTTCGAGAAGACAAACTATTCTAGGATGCAATGTACTCACCTGCCTGGACAAAGGTCCATGGTACCATGCATGACTCCGTAGGTCTTCACTGCTTAGTTTCAGCTCCTCCTCCAGCTCTTTCTTTAGCGCTTCTGTTGAGGATGGCATCTTTCCTTTCTAATAGACAACATGTACTGATTAAATGTGACAGGGGCTTCCCATCCTGGAAAACCCCTTGTGGAGCATCAATGGCTATAATCCTCCACGTGCCTACAAGGCGTCCTTAATTGGCAGTCTCAATAAGGAGAACTCTTACTTCCCAACACTACTTGTACATCAGGGAAACCCATCTAGAGCAGTCAGTCAACATCAAAGAGGAGGATTGAGGAGCATTCAGAGTGGAGAGCTCAGGGATATGACAGTAAGGGAGTCCTGGGACTTTCAGTTTTAGTACAAGGTGGACCAAAACTTCTTTTACTTGACCAATAACCTTAGAATATTTTAATTTATGTACTCCATACCATGCTATTTAGTGCTCAGGAAAACAGAGATTCAAAAACCATGTAGCACATCTCCTAACCTCACAGTGATCATAAGAATGGGGGAGCCAAATGAATGAAGTGCTGGTGCTTATGTTCAATTTGGGTCTTGTAGGCAACTTTCGAGTGGCGTTCCTTGAGGACTGTGAAACACATGGTGCTAGTTTGCTGTTTATTTTAAAATGTTCATTTTCCATTTTCAAAACACAATGCTTGATTTATGTTCAAGTGTTATTCTGGGAATATGAACATCTGATACTAAAACCCATGCTGCTATAAATAAATGAATAAAACAAAACTCAATGACATTAACCCCTTCACCCTTGTATTGAACAAAAGAATAAAACAGAGGTGGTAGTTGGAGCACAAAGTGAAAACTGAGCCCACACGAAAGTGATGGAAATGCTTGGGGGTTTTTGGCAATTTCAACACATTTGGAATTTTTTTTTCCAGTTTCCCAGTACACGGCATGGAATAATGAAAGAAGTCACTCAGAAGTAAAATTTGTTACACAAAAAATAAGTCCTCACACAGGCTCGTACACAGAAAAATTATAAAGTTATTGATTTTTGAAGGTGGAGAGCCCTTAAGGGGTTAATAGCAACACTTAGCTTAATGACTAACTATAAAGGTTTTTCCCTCATCAATAGCTCTTGGGATGTAAAACAACTTTACCTATTATCTTTATCTATATTCAATAGTTTCCTTGCTATACCCCTCAACTTACCGCATTGCTGCAATGGCTGCCTCCTCTCCATATGCTGACAAGCCTTATGAATCTGTACTTTGTTTACACTTTGTTTCTGATCGGATTCATCGCTGGGGAGGAGCTGCTGCTTCCTGCTCACAAAGGATGAGGTTATGTGACAGTGAATGCAGCATAGCTGGATGTGTATGCAGATGTCTCCTGCATAGAATAGCTCCTCCATCCCAGACTGATTCTACTGAACTTTCACCGTCTCACCTCTTCATGCTGCTCCCTTTCCCCAACTTATCAGCTCTGTCCAGATAAGCTATTAACCCTTACTGCTCACACAGCACAGGTTATAGACTACTAATAATTTCTACCACGCATTTCATGTTCCCTGCTCCTCCATGTCATGGAAGCTGCCAGTCTGGTCACTATATACATCCTGTAATTTAATGCTAAATTACTTTGAGAGAGAACAGAAGCCACCATGGGATCTGTGGGCAAGCTAACTGGCCTCTTCTTGAGGGCATAGACTGACAGACATTAGTCTCCGCACACTTTACCTTAAGTGAGAGATTTTCGTCCTTCAGAACAGAAAATGCCATAACTTTGGAAAGGACGAGCAGCACAAAATGGGTATTGTTCTGTTTTTCCAAGGGGGAATCACATATAATAACTTGGTAAAATCACTATAGCTTTACAGTTACGCTTTAAATAGCTTGCTTTTCTCACGTAAGGGCCTCCTAAAGTATGCAGAGTTATTTCCAAAATGGACACCACTGGAAACTACAACTCCCATGATGCTTCAGTTCTTAATAACTCCTGCTTCCTCTCAGGTTTGCTCCCAGAGTGTCCTGCTCTGTTACCATAGTAATGATGTGTGCAACTGCCATCACTGCAGATGAACATGGGTGTTATGATGTCTAATAACTGCCATTTCCTGAAAGCTTGTGACAGTTTGCGCAACAAAGGATTTTGAAATGTTTAACCCCTTACTTTGAAATATTACTCAGTTTTATTGCTGTTTTAGCTCCTATTACTCAGTGGAGGTCAGTGTAAATTTTCAGAGTGTGGGCGGGTACTCTCTAAGGCACTTCATGATCCCTCTGTGTTATGAGATGCTGTGTAGTGACATTGTGCTTAGATTATCAGGGTACAAGGTTTATCTACACTTTCATTTAGATTCTGAACAGTCTACTAGTATCTGACACATAGAAAAAAAAGATGAGACAGATCAGAGTCATTAGATGGATACTGTCACCTGCCTATTGCCGCATAGTGTCCTATACGATACCCGGACAACCAAGGAGACATTCCCTGACTTGCTTTTCGGTGTGAACACACAACCTGCACTGAAGGTCGACAAATCCTAGTTCACAACAAGATAGCAAATGGGGTACCAAATAAAAAAATTGAAAAGTAGTCTGGAGAAAGGTTCCCAAAATCAAAGACCAGAACTATAGTTAGAATAACAAAGTACAACTGGAGCTGGGGACAAAGTCAAAGGTTAAATCAGTGTACTTAAACTGTGAGGGAGGATCCCTGTGGACCCATATAACACCATCAAATGCAACTCGGCTACATAAAATACCCCCTTTTTAATTTTATCCTCCCTTTACATTTGGCCCCTTCTCATCCTTATAATGTCATAGCTTTCCATACTCCTATACATGTATAGGATGTATTGTATGTGAAAGATTGTTCCTGGGCATGCATGTAACTTTATGTAGGATGTTTTTCAGAGGTGTGGTTATATCTTGTGGAAATAAGTCCGTATGCCAATAATTATGCTAATTCAGCAGAATATAGGTCTAGCTTTCAGGCAAAAAATAATAGATGATGCAAAGTATGACTTAACAGTCTTAAAGGGGACCTGTCATCAGAAATTGGCCTAATAGACCACTACCAGTATGTTGTCAAGCAGTTGAACAGCTTCTAGATAATGTTTCTTTCATGACCCAGCTTAGTGGCATCATCCGAAAAATCTACTTTGAAATGAGATGTAAGTTAGATGTATAAAGTAAGGGAGGCGGAGAGTTTAACTTGGAAGTTAAGCTCTCCCTGCCTCCTACCATGTGATTGACATCATGCACTGGACTTCAGGTGATCTAATCAATGATGTCCCAGGACGCAGGGCCATCAATTACAGTAAAGGGGGTGTTTTAATGTAGGGAAAGCTTGACTTCAGTGTTAAACTCTTTGCCTCCTTGACTTCATAAAACCAATTTACATCTCACATCAATGTTGATTTTCTGGATGATGCCACCACACCAGGCCATGAAAGAAACGTCATCTAGATTGCTGCTCAGCTGCTTGACAATTTACTGGTAGTGGTTTATTAGGCAAATTTCTCATGACAGGATCCCTTTAAAGGTCACATACTCTATGGAAAATACAGCAAACGGTTCAATGCACATCTCTGTATCAAACAAGGATTTCTACACAGACTTTTATGTAGAATATTTGATGCCGAATACAAATAATTCCATTTATGTAAATTTTACTTCTGTGAATTTCATACAACAATTGCAGCTATGGATTGTGAGCTGTGGTTGCTTCAATGTGGGACTTCAGCATCCTTGATCTGGCCCTGCAGTTTATAGATTCTTTAAACATTCCTAAAACGGTGGTGTGCAATAATCTACAGCTGTCTACCAGCAACAATGTTATGTTACATCCCTCTTCATGGTTGTCACAGCAGATGTGTTCACTGGCACAAATCACAAGATACACACAAAGGATCCTTGTCTTACAAAGTAGACATTGGAGACACATCTTCTCCTCCGAACTCTTCAACCTTTTATGGTGAAGAACTTTGCTTCCTTTTTACTGCTCATATGTTACATAGTTTTTTTTTATACCTTACTCACTGCCAAATATGTGTTCAATGTTCTCTTGTTCGTAATAAGCTAAATAAATTAACCATCATGAGATTCTGATACCCCTTAAAGATCTAACAAACAAGCTTTCTAGACTGCTCAGCACTACGCTTTTGATAGATATTAATTGGTATTCTGGCATTCCCATTTAATTTAATTCACCTGCCATATATACATTTATACGACCACCGCAGCTCCCTAGTAGCAGTGGCCAGACTTGCGCTATTGCGTCCTGCCTGACAACCTGGATTCAGTGTTCATCAAGGACAACTGTGGAACATGCAGTAAGTCCCGGCCATGAGATATGCAAATACAATGGGGCACATTTCATACCCGGTCACTGGAGTTCACAGAAAGTGCATTGTCCAACTGTAATGCACCGTGCAGCGATTCAATAAGATTGTCCGCCCAAAATCATGCATGTGTCTATTCCCCCCTCAGGTCCGAGAGGGTTCACCATCTTTTTAGTGGTGCATCTTAGAGCTAGAGCTTGCAAATTTAAAAGTTTAATACTGCGCTCAGTCGGAATCAGTTGGACAGTCCGACGACCCGCACCCTAATTTGTGTGCGTCACAATCCCAGCGCACACACTTCTTAAAACCTGTGCAAGCCATTTTAGCCCCAAAAATGGCTTGACAAAAGTACAGCACGATCCTTAGTAAATGATCTCCAATTCGTAACCAAGGACAACAATCTTGTTTATAAGGGACACCATGACTTTATTGGAAATTATCTTCACACAGTTGTATTATTTAATAGCATCCATTTTAAGAAATCTATCTTTAAAATAAATAAATTAAATGTCAATGTTTAGACTAAAATACCCCTTTAAGGGTGTGTCCACACACTGCACTTGAATTGCACTTAAAAACTAAATTCAAGCAGAGTTGCGAGGAGCTTCTCCCAACTCCAGATACGTTGCACCTAAACGCTTGTGGATGGGTACAAACACTACCTATTTGGCATTATTTACATACAAAACACGTGGTTCTTGTTCTCGATCACTAACTTATTCCCACCAACTTTCTGAGACAATTTGTGTTTCAACTCTCTGAAATTGTTAAGATTCTTGCTTAAAATTCGTTTATGTGAAGTCATCAGAACACTATAAATAAAAAAAACTACTAGTGAAGTTCTGAAAAAATAACCTTTAATGCAATTATAAAACACAATAACAGTAAAAAATATAGTAAAACTTTTGTAGACAAAGCCAATGGCAACATGGTACATAAAGTGCTAGTCTCATGATTTGCAGATCAACCGTTAAATCCCTTTCGGGTTTATCAATCATTGAGAATCTAAAAAAAAAATTCTGTGGCTAACATGAATTTCCTTCCGCTTCATGTGATATTTTGCATTATTATAGTAAATATAGCGATACAAGTATAACAAACAGGTTTCAGAATCAAATATCAGAAAGTAATTGTATTGGATCTGAAAACACTAGTGTCTCGCCATGACGAGAATAAGCCAATATTTCACACATCATTGAGTCTTGTGAAAAAAAAACAATATTATCAATTACAAGATGAGTCTCCAGCTACTTTCAGATGTTTTCGAGTCTATAGCAGGAAAAGTATAATAGAAAGATCAATACTTTTTTTGTGGTTTGGATCAGCAAAATACTGATCATGGGAAAAGATATCATAGTATATGTAAGTTTAGGTAGGATTTGCCACCATCGCAACAACAGAGTCTCTGTATAATCCAAGACCCTCCATTGATTGATCATTCTCTCTGCAGTGATATGACAATATAATACCGGCCTCCACAAAAAGACTTCTGATAATGGTGTAGACTTGTACATGGTTGATGGGAGTTGTAGTTTTGCAACAATAGGAGATCCACTGGCTACAGTCATTAGTCATTGGGTAAGTCTCTGGATGGGTCTTATCTCATCCGCATGATACAAAAAGAATTCACATCTTAAAATGATTTACACTGAAGATTTTGAATTGGTGACATGGTCATCTAATGTTGCAGGTTCTCATTGTCAGTGGACATTCCGTAGTGAACCCTAAGTGAACATAGCTGTGTGTCCCTAGTTATGTGTGTGTGGTAGAATGGCAGAGTGTTAGACCTAGTAGGTATATAGAAAAAGAGTTAATTTGACCCACTCTGATGACTGGGTTCAATCTAGCAATTACTGTACAAATTTACCTTTCTCCAGATATTAAAATAAATGTTAGGTTTTACCTATGACAAGAGGGTTTACTTTACCTGATGGTATATTTGCACAGTAGACAAGGGCAAGAATGAGGAGTAGGCAAGGGTAGGCGGTCGACTAGGGCACCACCATCGCCTTCCACCCTGGGGCGCCTTCCCGAGCCTCAGTAGTGATCAGCGATCTGTGTATCTGTATCATAGCTTAGGCACTGGTGCCACTTGAGTGAGAGAACGTTGGCGACGACACGGGAGAGAGCAGGCGTGTGAAGGGAGCTCAGGTAGGTAAGTATTATTATTATTTTTAATTTTTTTTGCAGGGACTGGCAGTGGCTGAATATATATTTGGTACAGGGGCAAGCTGGCTATATACTACAGGGGGCTGGCTATATACTACAGGGGGCAGGGTATATATGAAAGGGGGATGCCTCACTATACACTACAGGGGGCTGGCTTGCTATATACTACAGAGGGCTGGCTATATACTACAGGGGGCTGGCTATATTCTACTGGGGGATTGCTATATACTATTGGGGCCTGTCTATATACTACAGATGGCTGGCTGGCTATATACTACTAGAGGATGGCTGGCTGTATACTACTGGGGGACTGACTATATACCATGGGGCTGGAAGGCTATATACTACTGGAGGCTGGCTTGCTATATACTGGAGACACGTGCTGGTTATATACTAGCTAGCTATATACTGATGGCAGGGGCTACCTATATACTGGGGAAGTGTGCTGGGGCTACCGGATGATGGTGAAATTATATGGTAGTATTATATTATAGTATATTGATGGGTTGCAGTGAATTATCTGGATATGCAGGGGGTACAGATGTTCTCCAGAGGCAACAGTCACCAGGGTGGCAAATTCTTCTGTGATAAGTCATGGCTGGGCGAAGCTTCCATGAAGTTCTCTACCTGATGGAGAAGGATTGCCAACTATAAGGAGACTACAGGAAAAAGAGTGTGATGGACTGGACCAACACACACATAGAAGGAAACAGCTGCAGCCTAACAGTAAGTGATGTCTGTGCCCAAGTGCAGCCCAGATGTGCAGTATGTGCTGATATACTGTATATTGATGTGTGCAGTAGATACATTTTTGGTCTATATTTATCGATGCAGGATGTTTTTATCTGTGCTGTTTATTTATTGCTGGTTAATATATATATGTGTGGCCTAGTCATTGGTATCTATGTGCTTTGTATACCCATTGCTGTAATACATTTATGTGTGTGCTACAATCTTGGCAGGTATATATTTTTGGTATAGCATGGCAGATATTTTCACTGGAGAGACACATTATTCTATTTTACCCTATATATACTGCTAGGAGGCCTTATTGTAGATGTTTTCATAGAAGTTGGCCACTTAGATTTCTTTCTTATTATTTTTTGGGGTTACATAAGTTTTCCATTTAGGAACGTCCCTAATTAGGGCACATTTTGGGGTGAAGGCAATTTGCTTGTTTGCCTAGGACACAAAATGCCTTGTCCTGGCCCTGCTGGTAGGTACATACAGTACATTGGATGGATGTATGAAAGTGGGTTTTGACACTGGTTCAACATCCTATGCTATAGCTTCCTTCAGTGGGACTTGATGTCCTCTTTTGAACAGAATAAGTACTTTCAGGTTCTATTCTTTCTGTGCACTGGTCACACAGTAGTTTGACCTCAGGTAGTGAATATTCACGGTATTTATGTTCTGGCATGCCTTTCAGTGTAGTGGCTGCCAGAGAAGACTCCTTTTGACTAGATAAACATTGGCATAAATCTAGTAGGTCCAGCCATAGACAGAACTTGCCAACCTAGTCCTTTGAGTCTCAGGCTCCAGCTTTTGGGATAGAACATTCAAGATTTGATCAAACTTCTTATATCTGGCAGCTTGCTCAGCTGTCGCTCCTTTACTTCCCCAGAACATCCTCAGGGAAAACTCAGTCTTGAAAGCTTCTCTTAGTTCTGGTTGAGGAGTGAACCCTGTAAGATGATAGAAGTACTTTAAATATTTAGTCCCCTAGTAGGGGGAAATTACACTAAATTACCCTGATCCCTTATTTAATACAGTGCAGAACTTCTGTACTGCAATGTATTGCATCTGTCAATGTTTCAATGGCCGTTTGCCTATTAGACCCAGTCTTGGACTGAGCCTAATAAGCCTCCTTACAGTGCACTCACTGAGGTCTTGATCTGACCCCTGGAAGCAATGGCAACATCCTTGCACCCTGTCCCCTCTGTTTCTCTCCTTAGCTGACGCAAGGAGAGCAGACAGACACTGGGTGGCTCTTTTGGCAGTGTCACATCTTTTAGATAATCTTGCATCAACTTTTTTCAAGAACTCTATTGACCTTTTTACCTTCAAGCTTGCACTCAGCATTCTTCTGGTAAACCTCAGCATTGGTAGCGTATGATCGGGCAGCTTGCAGAATGCGAAACAGACGTCCACAGCTTTCCTCTACTGCACCTCCCCAATCATCCTCTCCTTCCAAAGCCTTGAGCACAGGCAAAATGTGTGGAACCACAACTTTGTTGGGTAAAGGAACTGTGAGGCCTGGGTAAGAAGAAGGTGTCATAGCCAATTGCTCAATATAGATCAATAACAGGTTAAACTCTATGTCAATAGAATAAAAAAATATTGTATTTTGATTGTGTTAGATGTTGTGATCAGGTTTATAGGGACTACTACAATGTAGAAGTTATAGTTCTTTACAAAGTATACAGTATTATAAAAAAAAATTCAAGTTCTTTATTGGAAGCAGAAGAGTTACATACAAGGGTTCAGAGCACCATAATCAAGCGTGTACACATCAAGAAACTGGGTGCTTTAAGAATCGTTGTTTGCTGGATTTACATAGATGGTACATATACACAGGAAAGATGCCTAGCAAGCTTTTTGATGTAGTAGCCGTATTTGTGTAATATGTTGGTTCGAACAAGAACTTCATAAAACTGGGGAATCAGAAAGGAAAGAGAGGTAAGGGAAAGTCGTAAGGGAATTCTTCAGTCTGTCAGCGTGGTGTAGGCGGGGGAGCGTACAAAGTCCATCAAGGACCCCATGTCTGAGCGTGCTTTTCCCCTGAGCAGTGTATCTCAGCTGACAATTCCTCCATTCTCTGTAGGTATAGAATCTCTGCAAACTAGTCGGACATAGCGGGTATTGGATGGACTTCCATAGTCTCGGGATCAATGACCTCGCCGCTATCAAAAGGAAGCCTGTCAGGGACCTTTTTGCCTTGGGAATGGATATTGGGAGCATTGATAGAAAGATATGTGCTGGATCGTTTCTCAGTTTGTGGCCTGTCAGCTCGCATATCAGTTCTACTACACCAGACCAGAAGGGCTGTAATACTGGACATTCCCATTATGTGTAGCATGGTGCCAGCAACCTGGCGGCACCTCCAGCACTCAGCAGGACAGGAGGGATGAATGGAGTTTAGTTTGGCTGGGGTCCAGTACCACCTATTTTATAATTAGTTCACAGAGCCTTACCCGAGACGGATACTTTGTGACAAAGCTCCAGTATTAAATGGGAACAGTATTAGAGCAATTTTATTCTTGCCCAAAGGGACAGCATTACAGAAGTGACATTCCTTTTAAAGGAAAAGGTATTGTAGCAGTTAGAATATAATCCTGTACACAGAAGGATTATAATAGTTTATATATTATATAATATTATAAAGTATAAAAATGTACATATTTTTAACTTACATTCATCCATTTCTCTTAAGGATGGTTTCAGCCGCTTGTGAAAGGTGATGGCACTGTCCGTGTGTGTTTGGCGTAGTATCTGCCATGTTTGTTCCAAACGGGCAACCTGCATACAAGAAGTTTTAACAAATGGTTATTTTATGCCTTTTGTTCACATAATTTTGAGTTATAAATAAGATGCTATTGTATCACCCTCAATGTCTTTTTTTAAAAGCCACCAAAAATAGGACAATACATACCAATAGAAGGATTAAATGGTTATTCCCACAAAGACAAGTTTCTGTCTCTATCAGTCCTGCTGTACACAATTTCAGTTGCTCCTAGACACAACCCTGTAACTTCTGACTTAGGGTTGGGGCAGCCATCTTGGATTTCTGTGTGATGCCCCGTAGCTGAGATGTTTGTCTCTGTGTGCGACCACACATTCAGTTTTTCAGATGCAGTTTTTGATGCCCAAACCAGGAATGGAGTAAAAGTAGGAGGAGGAGCAGCACCTTTCAATTATTTGTCTTATCTCATTATCATCCGCACCTGCTTTTGGCTCTAAAAACTTCATCTGAAAAACTGAATGTGTGGACGCACCCTCTCTCTCCTCCTTGCACTCTAGCCCCACCCCCCCTGCAGTCCAGGACGGAGGTCACAGACACTCCCTCACTTCCTGCCGGCAAACAGCACATCCTGAGGAGAGAAATGTTGCAAGCTACAGGCAGATAAGTTCTTTGTCTGGGGAGGGAAAACAGAGATGTAGCAGAGCTGACAGTGTGTAAAAGGCATCTCATTCATCTCATCATCTCATCTCTGATCTGTCTCATCTCTCTTTTTATGTGTCAGATACTAGTACAATCTCCAGAAAATAAATGACAGTGTAGATAAACCTGCACCCTGATAACCTAACCACATTGTCACCACACAGAACTAGATGGATCATAATGTGTCTGCTTAGAGAGTCCCCATCCACACTCCTACACTGACCATCACTATTGTAAATTGTGAAGTAAGGGTTTTGAAGGATCTTTATTGTGTAACCATCTCTAGGGGATTGAGATTTGAGAATTTTCTTTTGTGGTAAAACCTCTTTAAGTACATTCTTAAAGACTCCTTAGTTATGTCCCTTATTTTATTCTAACTTAGATACTCTTACCTGTGGCAGCATTAAAGCCTTCATGACAGCAGAAAATGCAAAGAGATCCCCTGCATAATCTAGCAGCTCAGACGCCAAGCAAATGACACGGTGTAAGGTGTGCGCCCGCTCTGTGACAGTTCCAGTGCACCCCAGTATGTCCACAGCTACACCAAGGGAAAGAAGGTGATGTCTGGAAAGTAGGTAAAGTTTATTTTCTACTTCTTTGCATTTAGACATAGACTGAGTCTAGTAGTTAGTGAGTCACAAATTATATTATTTATGTTGCACAGTTTCTGAGTTATATCCTTAATTTTCTGAACTGTACCCACTATTCTGCTGATAGAATCACTTGATTAATATAATACAATACATATTGCACTGATACTGAGTAACATCATTTATAGAGCTATACTCAAAGTAATTTGCTAATGCTGTCACTATTTTACGGATACATTACAATCCATTATACCAAATATTTTGGTATGTTTCCAAAAATAAGTTCACACTACCTTTCAAACCTTAGTTCCTTACCTCCATTCAATAAAAGTAAAGAATGGAGGTTTAACGTATAAATTAATAATCCCATTGACATCTTCTTTTGAGTGCTATACTTGCTGTAGGTATTATAACTTTACATACTACAATTGTAACTAGGTGCGGGCACCCTTCCTGCACTCCTCTGTGTATTATCGACAGGAGGCATTCCTTAATCTCCAGATGTAGGGTGGCAGGTTACCTTATTGCCTAACCACTGTTACTACTTTTTCTTTAACTTTATTACTCTCTTAACACAACTCAACCAGGTTGGATACTGTTCTATGTATATGTTCGGGAGGGGTTTATTAGATCACTGCTTTTGTGCAGAAGTTATCAGACATGACAAATGTAGCTGGATGTAGAGCATTTCCATTCAAACCTCTTCGAAGGAGGGTCTATGCTGTGTTGAGCGAAGAGATCTCAAAAACCAGTTCAGCCAGGTCTAGCTACAATCAGGGCGACATCTGCCATGAGAATCTTGCCTCAGGCAGCAGATGTCCAAGCCCTGAGAGGGGCAGCAAACGGGTGAATCACTGCTCCACTGTAAATGCAACCACCAGGTCCCAGGAGGTGATTAAAGAGATCTGATGGCGGCACTTCAGGGCTGCTAAGCTTTGTATATTCCAAACTGATGGTAGAGACCCCATTAGTATAATATGTTTTCTTTATTCTAGAAACAGCACCAAACTTGTTTTATTTTTAAGCTTCCCACTCTTTTTCAATCCTCTGTAGCCATTTTAAATAGGTGCCATTTAAGCATTGAGTTTTAAAATAAAGTCATGGACATGTACTTGTAAGATACTAACCTTTCCAAGAGATCCCGTCTTAGTTGTTGTCCGTAAGGCAGTATTATTAATTCCAGGCCAGATCGTACACCCATACTCTTCTGTTGTTCTTTGAGAACTCCACAGATACGGATATCCTGTAAAGATGAGAGTCAAATCATGTTTAACCCTTTTGAGATGTTATTGGAACACGCCAGGTTAAATGACCTGTTTTATCATCAGTTACTAATATAAAGAGGGTCTTAGAGCTCTGTAATGTCCCTTCTTATTTATGCCAATGGTTGCAGGTATCTAGGCAATAATATTGCTGAGGTTTTGGAACATACCGATACAATTTAGCTAAATATAACCAAGTCGTATATAACCAAGAATTGGACCCTTTTTATTTTAGGAATCAGACTTGCCATGCTTAATACTTTCCAAGGGATATTACCTACCAGGCAGTCTTCTTGCAGGATATGCAGAGCACTTTCTTTGCAATCTCTGCAGCTGACAATTTCTTTGAGTTTGCGCAAGGCATTAGGTTCTAAAGGTTTATTTTCTGGAGAAAGTAAAACAGATTGGAAAGTTGTTGGCTTGAAGGAGGATATTGTTTGTATTTGTGGTCGGACAAAGTCATCCTCTTCTTCAGGACTCTCTGTTATAGGTTGATTAACCATAAAATTAGTCTTTCTAAAATTGTATATTTTAGGATTTTCTAGGCCTGAATGTGATGCTCGAGAATTATCTACTGGTTCTAAAAGTGTTCTAGTTTTTTCAGCTTGAATCACTTTGGATTTTTCAAGTTTGGAGTATATTGAGTTCTCTATTCCTGATGGAGTGAAGTTGTGTAAATTGGCCATTCCAGATGGAAATATATCAGGTGGCTTTTCAGTATCCAGAAAACCAAATGTGGTCTCAGTAGCACGAGCACGGTTCTTCCATTTCTCCTCTGCTTTCAAAGTGTCCGCATATTTCCTGGAAGTAACAGGCACACGAGGGACCAGTTCACAGTATATGTCTGTTCCTTCAGGGGGATCAGGAAGTAGCAAAGAAGGAGCTCTTATGGGTTTTGGGGGAGCCTTGGAGTGTAGCTGACTATCGGATCCTCTCAAAGCATTGTTTCCATCATAGTCAAGGGGAAGGACTTGCTGGGTTTTGGCTCTTAGGACAGGATCACTGCCCGTGCGAAACATGGGGGAAAGGGGAATTGGTTGTGGTTCTTCTTGAGGACTTGAATATTCTCCAGAACCCGCTGTAAGAAATGTATTTGGAGACATCAGATTAGTACAAAGGAGAACTGAAATTCTTGAAGCCAGAAGCATTAAAGAAAATCTACCATCAAAATCAAGCATGATAAACCAGGGACACTCTCTCCTTGCCTCGTGCTAGTCAAAAGTTAGGAGAAACTTCCAAAGTAAACTGGTACACAAATCACAGAAATGAAGCACATTTCTTATTTTTGTACTTTTCATCATTTATTTGTCTCTTTATAGGTGTTGTCCAGGATTAGAAAACTCTGCCACACCTATGAATGGCTCAGCTCAGCTACAATAAAGTCAATGGGGTTGAAATGCAATACCACAAGCATCCTTTCAACAAGTGTTTTGTATATATTCTAGTACAAGCAGTCCCCGGGTTACGTATAAGATAGGTTCCATAGGTTTGTTCTTTTTACAAATTCGAGTTTATTGTTTTTGTTTTAGTTAGAACAGATAAGATTGCCATACAGGCAAAATGAATACAATACAGTACATAACAAACAACCATAGGTTTGTTCTTAAGTTGAATTTGTATGTAAGTCGAAACTGTATATGTTATAATTGTAGTTCCAGACAAAATTTTTTTTGCCCCGGTGACAATTGAAGTTTCAAAATTTTTTGAATGGGACCAAGGATTATCAATAAAGCTTCCTAACAGACACATTACAGCTGATCATTGCAGTCTGGGACTATAGTCAGGCATTCAGAGAGCTTCACCAGAGGTCACAGTGGGCAGTGGGGTCCAACTGTAACAAGGGGTCATCTGTAAATTGGTTGTTCTTAAGTAGGGGACCGCCTGTACTAGACACAACTCTTTACTCCCTTTTTATCTCTTTAAGGACTAAATAAAATTTTAGGACTTATAGGAATTGTCCAGGGTTTTAAAAACATGGCTCTTTTCTTTCAAAGACAGTGAAGCTCTCTGAATGCTTGACTATAGTCCCAGACATGGCTCTTTTCTTTCAAAGACAGTTGCACAGGGTAGTGCATGGTTCATTTTCAGCAGAAAGCTGCCCTGTCTTTTTATTTCCCAGACAACACCTTCAATGCAAGATTGTAAAAACAGAGGCAGCATCCTTTTCCATCAATCATTTTACCTGAGAGCAGGTTGCTGTCAGACTGCGCACTTTGTAAAGGTATTTCCTTGAGGATATCAAGGTTCCCAGGGTGGCTTCCAAATCGGTCTTTATTTCTGATGAAAGGAGATGCATACAATATTTTTTTAAAATGTCGGCATTTGTAGAATTAATTTATTCTACTTCAAAATTGAAAAATCTCTTCCAGGATGTGAGATCTATTCACCTGTGAGAACCAATCTGATATTTTAGTATTTCTACAGCAAGATAAACTTCAACTCCCTTATTCTACTTTACTTCTGCTTACTGTGTTATACTAGATACATCAGAAGTATTTGACTGAAGTATTTTCTAAAAATGAAACGTGTTTATAAAAATGAAAATGATATTTTATGTATTAACACATAATACTGTATTATGTATCTAATTATAAGAAAGATAATACATTTGTACCTCAGTAAGCTGCTATCTATCAGATGAAGGCTCCTTCTATTTTCCTTATTTGCCTTCTGGGATTCTTGTTTCGCTCGCACTACACTGAGTGGCACAGTCCTATTGATGGGATTCACAATAACTGCCCTCGAAGACTCTGAGACGGGTCTCTTATCTCCAACGTAGGAGCGAACAAGAGCTGGAATGTTGTCGAATTGGTCTTGCTCAAGCTGGTAAAGAACCCGAGAGAAGCCTTGTCTTGGACGCATCGTGACTGCAATGACCTTAAAGTGGAGGACCTGCTTGGAGCAGACACAGCTCAGCACATAGTCGCCAGGGGAGGAGAGTGAGTCACGAATAAGGAAGTCTCCATCTGTTTGCAAGAGTCTCTCTGCCTCCTGTGGTTAAAAGGAACAGTCTAAAAGTTGAATCTTGACAAATGATGAATAGTGATACATCTATCATAAGGGGCATCTACATATAATATTGAGTATGTTCAATGCATATTAAGTGCTGCATTTACAATTTTCTTCTTTTAATGTCTGAATAAAAGATGCTTTATTATATACTGGTTGGAAGAGTATCATGAACATTTTGTGCCTCTGGTAAATTGGCATAACTTCTCCGATTTATGATAAAACAACATTGGCCTGGGTTTAGGAGGGATAGGTCCTGTCAGACTAATTTTATCTATTGGAAGTAAATTGTAGTCTGGACCTGGGGAGGATGTGGATACTGTGTATCTAGACATTTCAAAGGCCTTGTCACAGGTGGTCACCCGTGCTCCTCTGCCCCGCCAGCGCATTGTCCGCACACCTAACCCGTCCCGGTTCCTGGCACAATCCCGTCCGCCGTGCGCCCGCGTCCCGACTCCTAGGGCGTGCGCCAGCTTCTCTAAATTTAAAGGGTCAGCGCGCCATTAATTGGCACTGGTCAATTTAACAAATTCTATTTAAGCCTGCCTCTTCCTGCAAACCCTTGTGTCTCACAGCCTTGAAAAAAAGCTCCTTTGTGATTCTCCTGCGTTCCTGTGTCTCCAGCGTTCCTGTGTGCTCCTGTGTTCCTGCTCCCATGTATTCCTACTCCCGTGTGTTCCTGCTCCTGCGTGCTCCTGCTCACAAGTGTTCCTGCTCACGTGTGTTCCTGCTCACGTGTGTTCCTGCGTTCCGTGTACCTGTGTTCCTGATCCCATCTGCCTGGACCTCCCGTTGCTGACCCCGGATTGGACCTTGACGTTGCATCTCTGCCGCCTGCCCTGACCTTGTTGTGCCTGGACCTGACCACAAGACTGTTTCCTCCTAAGGTACCTTGAACCTTGGCTGCCACCGTGGGCTAGTCGCACCAGTGGAAAAACCTGGTGGCACCCTGCCGCAGCAAGTCCAACCCGCTTTGCGGCGGGTTCTGGTGAAGACCAGGTGCCACTTAGACTCCGGTCCCAGGTGTCGGCTAGTACCACCTCCCGCGGTGGTCCAGAGGGTCCGCTGTTCCTGAATCCTGACAGGCCTTTTAAAATAGTATTAATGCTCATGAAAAGAACTTAGTTTTGACTGTACCAGCAAGACCAAACATAGTATACTTATTACAATTTTGGGCATTTGTTTTAAAAACAACTAATGTGAATTACAGAGGGTCAGTTTAACAAAATCTAAATAAAAGGGAATTGGTGGATTAGAGTACAAAAAAGACAGGTTATCAAACTTGGGTCAAGGCAATATAATAAAAAAAAATTGGACAATACAGAGATCTTTGAATTACTCTTACAACTAAGCATGTAACCATTCTTTTATGTATGGAGGGAAGAAGATTTCACCATCTTTATAAATGGGAAATCTTCACTATAAAAGCAGTATAGAACATGCAGCGACAAATGGAAAAAAGTGCAGAAGCAGATTCTGCATACCTCTTGTGGCTTATGGTCTAGGTGGATGGTTTAAAAAAGCTTTTGTCACAAACTAAACCAACTGATAACACAAGAACGTCTTTCTTGGATGTAAACCACGATATAGGTTTGGTAAACTTTTACAAAGGTAATCTCCAATCATTAAGCTTGCACATAACTTTACACCAAATATCTCAAGGATGAACATTTTCCACTATTGGACAATATTTCCAATGTTCGAGAAGACAAACTATTCTAGGATGCAATGTACTCACCTGCCTGGACAAAGGTCCATGGTACCATGCATGACTCCGTAGGTCTTCACTGCTTAGTTTCAGCTCCTCCTCCAGCTCTTTCTTTAGCGCTTCTGTTGAGGATGGCATCTTTCCTTTCTAATAGACAACATGTACTGATTAAATGTGACAGGGGCTTCCCATCCTGGAAAACCCCTTGTGGAGCATCAATGGCTATAATCCTCCACGTGCCTACAAGGCGTCCTTAATTGGCAGTCTCAATAAGGAGAACTCTTACTTCCCAACACTACTTGTACATCAGGGAAACCCATCTAGAGCAGTCAGTCAACATCAAAGAGGAGGATTGAGGAGCATTCAGAGTGGAGAGCTCAGGGATATGACAGTAAGGGAGTCCTGGGACTTTCAGTTTTAGTACAAGGTGGACCAAAACTTCTTTTACTTGACCAATAACCTTAGAATATTTTAATTTATGTACTCCATACCATGCTATTTAGTGCTCAGGAAAACAGAGATTCAAAAACCATGTAGCACATCTCCTAACCTCA
>WNYA01002305.1:1773-44150 GCA_019512145.1 Engystomops pustulosus
TTGATTTTAAATGTTTGTTCTTTGATTGTCTGTCTTGTCAAACAAATAATATTTTTTGAAATAAACTTGGATCTATTTTTGTATCATACACAAGCCTTTTGAATGCATTCTTCTTCTTGTTGTGTTTTCGGCTAATCGATTGTGCATTTGGCTCTATCATTACTTGGTTGTGCTACATCCCCTCTGTTGGTATCAAAAGTTAACAAGTTTGTTGTGGAAGCCATGAAAACAACCCAAAATTCTGCCTGACACAGCTCGTTTGATAAGGGGACCATGTATGCCTACAGTTCATGCCAGTCGCTGCACTGGCTGCCAGTCTCCTTTCGAATACAGTTTAAAATAATAACCCTCATCCATAAAGCTCTGTATAATGCTGCACCCCCCTACCTCTCCTCTCTTCTCTCAGTCTATCGCCCAACCCGTGCTCTTAGATCCGCCAGTGATCTTAGATCAACCTCTACCCTAGTGCGGACCTCCCACTCGCGTCTCCAAGACTTCTCTAGAGCTGCACCAATTCTATGTAATGCTCTGCCCCGGACTATCAGACTAATACCTAACCTCCAAAGTTTCAAACGTGCTCTTAAAACCCATTTCTTTAGGCAAGCCTATAACACTCATTAACTGCATGAAGTTTTAACTCTTCTACTAACCCGTCCTGTGTCGTCCTCCCATCTGTTATCCAGCAACCAACAGGCACCAGACTTCTCTGCAGTCCCATTCACCCTGGACCTGGTATATAAGATGACGGCTGAGTGGTTCAAGCGACAGCAATTCCATTTATTATATTTTGTTCTATTCCCTAAGAAGAATGGCTTGACCATTAAATATTCTTTTACCTCGTGTTACCCCATCATCTTCATAAACCGTAAGCTCTGGCGAGCAGGGACCTCACTCCTGTTGTTCCATACAAATGTTGTGCTCTGTTACATTACATTTGTATTTGTTTCCTATGATTTGTAAAGCGCTACGGAATATGATGGCCGTTTTCATTGCTACCATTTTGAGGTCTGTGCGACATTTTGATAATTTTTTATTCATTTTTAGTTGGCACCCACAGCCCCTAAAGAAGGGAATTCCTACCGGACAGTACATAAGAGCAAGGCGGAAATTGCTCTACCGAACTCGAATTGAAAAAGAATCTCAGAAACTATACGAACGCTTAAGGGAAAAGGGTTACCCCAAAAAAACTCTTCACAAGGCATATCAAAGAGCCAAGGACACAAAAAGGGAGGATCTCCTAATAACAAGAACAAAACAAAATGAGCAACATCTAGTAAGATGCATAGGCACTAGAGAGAGCGAACATGCTCGTCCGAGCTTGATGCTCGTTCGAGCATTAGCGTACTCGAAACTGCTCGTTGCTCGGACGAATACTTCGCCGCGCGAGAAAATGGCAGCTCCCGCCGTTTTGCTTTTGGCGGCCAGAAACAGAGCCAATCACAAGCCAGGAGACTCTGCACTCCACCCAGCATGACGTGGTACCCTTAGCGGGAGCTGCCATTTTCTCGAGCGGGCGAAGTATTCGTCCGAGCAACGAGCAGTTTCGAGTACGCTAATGCTCGAACGAGCATCAAGCTCGGACGAGCATGTTCGCTCATCTCTAATCTACACCAATCCTATCTGTCCTAGCTGCAGATTATAGAGCATGTTATAGAGCAGAAGGAACTGAGCAGATTGTACATAGTGTCCTATCTGCGGGCAGCATGTTGTAGAACAGAAAAAGCAAATTGTACCTAGTGCCTTTTCTTAAAGCAGCACTTTATAGAGCAAGAGGAGCTGAGCAGATTGTACGCAGTGTCCTATCTGTAGGCACCATGTTATAGAGCAAGAGGAGCTAAGCAGTTTGTTGCAGATAGGACATATCTGCAAGCATCATGTTTTGGAGCAGGAGGAGAGAAGCAGATTGTACATAGTGTCCTATCTGCAGGTAGCATGCTGTAGAGCAGAAAGAGCAGATTGTACATAGTGCCGTTATAAATCAAAAGGAGCTGAACAGATAGTATGCAGTGTCATATCTGTAGGCAGCATGTTATAGAGCAAGAGTTGCTGAGCAAAGTAGTATTCTATCTGCTAGCATCATGTTTTTGAGCAGGAGGAGAGGAGCAGATTGTACGTAGTGTCCTATCTGCAGGCAGCATGCTATACAGCGGTAGCAGCTGAGCTGATTGTACATTCATGGGGGTCATTTATCCTTAGTCAGGACATTTGTGAGCTGCTGAGACTGTGGGGTTTTTGCCACTTTCAATTAAAAAGTCGCAAACTTTTTCTCCAATCCCTTCTATAGTTTTTCCTACATCTGATAGGGACTGGTGTTTATCTGTGACTTTTTAACCACAATTTCTGCTAAATTGTGACTTTTTCATACATCCACATTTTAAAGATATATCAGCACTAGAGATGAGCGAACATGCTCGTCCGAGCTTGATGCTCGTTCGAGCATTAGCGTACTCGAAACTGCTCGTTGCTCGGACGAATACTTCGCCCGCTCGAGAAAATGGCAGCTCCCGCCGTTTTGCTTTTTGGCGGCCAGAAACAGAGCCAATCACAAGCCAGGAGACTCTGCACTCCACCCAGCATGACGTGGTACCCTTACACGTCGATAGCAGTGGTTGGCTGGCCAGATCAGGTGACCCTGGAGCTTACTGTTAGGCAGGAGTGATTCTCCAAGAACCCAACAGCCCTTCTTAGGGCTACAATAACGTTATACTTTTTTTTTTTTTATTTGCATCTTTAATATATTGTGCTGCTACATTGTAAACAATGTTGTAAACAAAAATTTGTTTTGTTTACGCTGGTCAGTAAACACCTGCCGAGTCAAAAATCGGCTGTAAATAATAATTAAAAAATACTAAATAGGATGCAGCGCATTCGCAACTACCATGGTGACTCTCTTAAAAAGAACAGGCATTGTCCGATTTCCAGTGATCTCTAATACTTACTGCTAGCTGTTTACGTTACCATGACCACAGCGGGTGCACAATGATGATGCAGCACCACACACATCCTTTGGACCAATTGCAGAGGCAGACCAAAAAAGGCGGTCCAACACCTGTGATGACAGCTCGATGTAGTTGTAACCTATTGGCCAACCTCTAACACACCCCCGCCCCATGACATCACCAACCAAAGTTATAAAGCTGATGGGAGCACGCTGACAGAATCAGATCAGCCCCGTTACCCCCTGAAGACGCCATCTCATGGCGAAACATGTCGGGGGGGGGAGCTGTCTGAATGTGTGCCAATTTTAGATTGAATGGTGTTCAATTAAATGGATTAGATAGCTAGTAATGCCAGAAAACTGAGGCATTGAATAGTAGCAAGATTAGCAGCAATAGGAGTGTGATAATTGATAATTTTTTATTTCATTTTTAGTTGGCACCCACAGCCCCTAAAGAAGGGAATTCCTACCGAACAGTACATAAGAGCAAGGCGGAATTGCTCTACCGAACTCGAATTTGAAAAAGAATCTCAGAAACTATACGAACGCTTAAGGGAAAAGGGTTACCCCAAAAAAACTCTTCACAAGGCATATCAAAGAGCCAAGGACACAAAAAGGGAGGATCTCATAATAACAAGAACAAAACAAAATGAGCAACATCTAGTAAGATGCATAGGCCCCTTTGATGCGTGTTCACAAAATGTGATGGAAATATTAAGACTACTGTGGCCAATTCTTAGTCACGATAAAGACCTTAAAGAGGTCTTACCAATCTCCCCCAGTATCACCTATCGAAGGGGGAAAAATCTAAGGGATCTTTTGGTGCACAGTCACCTAGCAGACAAAGTCTCTGAAGGCAGCAATTGGCTACAAAGCTCATTAAAGGGCACTTTTCCCTGTGGCACTTGTATTTTCTGCGAATACATTCAAAAAACAAAAACCTTTACAAATCCAGTTGACAACAGGTCATATGATATCAGAAAGCTTATTAATTGCAAAACCACGAACGTAATATATATAGCAAGATGCAATTGTCCCAAGCTTTATGTGGGAAAAACAGTGCAAGAATTGAGGAGAAGGATCTCAGCACATCTAAGCGCGACTAGAACTGGGAAAGACACCTCCCTAGCGAGACATATACAAGTATATTTTGTGGATTACACAGCAGGGTGGCGACAAAGTTAACAACTTTGATGTGGAATGCCCTGTAATAGCTCTTGGGCGGTGTGCCTTTTATCGCCTAGGCTCAGCAGTTTCAGCACCGCCTGCTGTCGCTTAGCGACGGCACTGCTGCTGTGCCTAGAGCTACCGACTGATGGCGCCATGCCCACGGATGGTAATTCGGAGGAGGAGGAGGTGGAGGAGGGGTGGGAGGAGGCATAGTAGGCCTGAAACACCTGGACCGAGGTAGGCCCCGCAATTCTCTGCGTCGGCAGTATATGACCAATTCCTCACAAAATGGTACTAGATGCAAATAAAAAAAAAAAAAAGTAGAACGTTATTGTAGCCCTAAGAAGGGCTGTTGGGTTCTTGTTGAATCACTCCTGCCTAACAGTAAGCTAATAGAACACCCTAACGCTTTAATAGGTATTGATAAGGGTTAGTCAAAAATTCTATAATAATATAATAAAGTTAAGTAGAAGATACAACGAAAATCAACTATATAACTTTTTATGGATGAATCAGTTGTAAGTGAAAGGGATTTTATGATGTAGGGGGAAAAAAACCCCTAAACCCTAGTTCCTATGGTGGCTTTTCAGATTCTCCAAGTGGTTTAGCTCACAGTTACGTGAATCCACAGAGTGTGACCACTGAGGCCAGTGAATTGCTCAGCTGTCATGGACTCAACAACTACATGCTGAACGACAAGTAGCCTCGGAGATTGGAGAGAGGCTATTGGACAAAAAAGGATGGTTGTTCCAACTTGGAAGAACATCAAAATACTGATCATCATAGGGGATGAATGTCTGACTGTGGGGGGGCCTAGCAGCCAGAAAGTCCATGATCAGCAGAACAGGGGACCATAAGTCTTCTTCTTACTGCCCTACTATTCTGAGAACTGGGGAAGTTTCCTGTGGACCATTTTGGGAATCTAATCCATTTGATCCTATGGAAGTTTCAGGATAGGAGTCCTTACTAGTACAGGGTAGGACAAGAGGACTTATGGTGCCTCGTTCTGCTGATCGTGGTGGTGGCGGTGGGGGGGGGGTCCCAGTTGACAGGTCCCCTGGGATCTGACACTTATTGGGAATAAATATTCATTAGTCAAAAAAAACACCTTTAAATGGGTTGTCCATATTTAGAAAAACTCAGCAGGAGAAATTCCTGGTTGGTCAAAGATCTGGTCCCATCAGCTTTTTTGAGGGGTGTTAGTAAAAGGTCTACAAAAGTTCTACAGATGAAGCTTCTCTATAGGAATCATAAAAACGGTAATAATTTTGGTATGATAATCCCGGACACAAAGTCATATGAGGGTCTAACGAACCATCATTAAGGTCAAATACAAAAATACTGTAGTGTCAAACCAACCTTGGTCACGGGGAAGACTTGAGTGCTTCATCTTGTTGACCTGATCTAGATCTATAGGCTCCTAAAGATATCTCGAAAAGGAAAATGGTCAACGGCCTTTGGAGCTCAACAACAAGAAAGTTCTCAAATTTCGATCCCCTAGGGATGTTTACACATTAAAGATAATTTTTAACCCCTTACTTTACAATTTTTCTCAGTTTTATTGCTGTTTTAGCTCCTATCACTCAGTGATGGTCAGTGTTATATTTCATAGTGTGAGGGACTTTCTAAGCAGACAATTCATGATCCCTCTAGTGCTGTGTGCTGACAATGTGCTTAGATTATAAGCGTACAGGGTTTATCTACACTTTTATTTACCTTCTGAACATTCACTAGTATCTGAAACATGGAAAAAGAGATGAGACAGATCGGAGATGATGAGGTCTATTAGATGCATATAACAGCTGACATTCACAGCTTTGGAAGCAGAAAGGAGCAGCGTCAGACAGGAGAACAATATGTCTTCCCGACCCTAAAGTCAGAAGATTTATGGGCGGATCCTGGAGCAACCATCATTTTGTACAGCAGGACTGATAGAGACAGGTTGGAATTAGAGAATGTGTTATTTTGTTTTCCTGGGTATATTTAAGAATCTTGTCTTCGTGGGAGGAATACCCCTATAAGGGGCACGGGTGGTCCTCCTTTAAGATCAACCATTTAACATCTGACTGAATGTTATACGTGAAAGATTTACTGCACCTTGTGCTGAAAACTTGAGTTCCTTGACGTCAGTCACGGTGTTCCTCTTTTCTGGAGTCTTCTTCTCAATCCTTCGATTAATTCTTCTCTTTTTGGTCTCTCCCCAGAGATTGGAGCCCCCGTGCATGCTCGGGATGTTGAGAATAGCAATTCCTTCCAGAGAGATATTTCCCAGATCCATCTGAATGCCATCACACTGCAAGGAATACAATCAATTAGTATTGAATTTAAATTTTTAAACATTTTTTTTGTACTTAGGATTCCAAACTTAGTAAGTGGGTGGTTGTTTTTGGACTAGTTAGAAGTCCTATAGAAGTCCATGATGTTGATCACGGAAGGATGGCTCCAATATCAGAGCTGCTATGATAGAGCAACAGAAGCCTGATGTGAGCATGAAAGAGAATGTATAAAGAATTATTTATATCAGACTTTTCCTACTTTCTGTAATTTTCTTGTTAGCTTTACTGTGTACACTGGGACAGAATGAGTCATCTCAGTGCATTACCTACCAACCACTCCATTATCAAGCTAGAGATCCTACATAACACTACACATAGAGAGGGATGTCCATGTAGCTCTTCCATTATACAATGGCTGAACATACTGTAACAATAGAGTATTTCCTGTTTTATGTACCTTTGCTGTATAGATTGGGACACGACAAGCAGAGTCATTTCATTAAAAAGGCAAAGTGCAATGGGCAGACATTTTTTGAATCTGTAAAGTTAAATGAGGCAGGATAGTTACACTGTACCCACAGATAAGGCTCCTTATACTGCTTTTTTTACCACTTCCTGGTCTCTGGTGCTTTCTTTCGTAATCTATTACTTCCTGGCAACTGTGATAATGATATGACTTAACTCCCATTAATTGCAGCTCCCGTGAAACAAACACTCTGACGTCTTCTTAATGGACCTTCAATCGCATCCAACAGATGTTCCACTTAAGGCAAAATTCTAAAACCAGAAGTTTTAGAACTTGTGACAACCCCTTTAAGAGTGGACGTGAAGTCCTCTACAAACTTCAGTAAACTTACTGGTCCGAATGGAAACCACAATACAATGTAGCACACTACAGTATTACAGCGCCACGATATAGGAAATATAGAAATCCATCGTCTCAGCGTGGCGCCCTTGATACCACATCAGCCCTTTAAGAGTGTAGACTCAATCTATAATGAACGGTCCTACACCTGAGCAGATACGAGGTTATATATAGACTCCTAATCACCGTAATCAAAGCGAGGGGAAGAATTCACATAATTAGAAATGCATTTAAGGAAATGACCAACGCGAAAAGAACGAGGAAAGACAACGACTTCCTCCATCTTCTGCTGCATTAGTATCGCTGATAGTAGATAAAAGCTCCAGCAATGGCACCAGGGCGGGAACATAAATAAGATATATAGATGGTCCGAGGACATGATCAATGTCTGCTCTGTGTGAGCTATTCTAGCCTCTGCCCTGGACGATAGCAAAGGGCTCAGGAGGGGATCGGTAAATGTACATATCCCATACATTACACGTCTTCTGCAGGAAGTGCCAACTTCTTAGACTTCTTCTATTTATACATTACACTGATTCTGTATCCAACATAATGTCAACAAATATTCTCACCAATAAGGACACAAGAACAAGGCAAGAGGTCAGCCACACAATAGGACTATAACTATAGGAGAAATAGATGAAGATCTATCACACAAGTGAGTCTGAAATAACAGAAAAAAAATCAGAAGACCCTCTAAATTCTGATGGTCCTCTGTATATGATGGTCACAGAGATCATGAAGACGAAAGTGCATGCAAGAAAAATCTTATTGGCTGATCCTATAAAACTTCCTGTCCCAACAGGAAATAAGATAGAAGAAGGAAGAAAGGTAGTTTTATTCTTGTACATAGGCGGGTGCCCGCCACGACACAGTAGATATGAGGAGGTGACATTAGGCCCCGGGAAAAGACGGGCCCCTCCTCACCTTTAACCTACCGCGAAGCGAGCTATGAGAGTAGGTTATTATGCGAGGATGATAATAGCCGTCTCGGATACGGATTGTACTATGTAGGTATAGGAAAGGAATCAGAGCCCCGGAGAACTTCTTGTTGGAAGTGGATATGAAGAGATTATTAGGAGTATAGTCTGCGTGATGTAAAGACGGGGGAAGGATTATACGCTAGAGTTATTAGGCATTTTGGCCTGTAAATAGGGGAGCAGAAGTTTATTATAGTAGTTATATTATGTGACATAGGGGGCGCAGTTTAATATAGTGTATATTCCCTTTGTACATAGGGAGCAGTATTGACAGTATTCATAGTAGGTATAGTATACTGGTAAATAGTGGGGTGAGTATTATTATCCCACCCAACAACAACCCACCACGTCGTTATATTACCTCGGTAAATCGGAGGCCTGGAACGCCACCGTAGGTAGACCGAGGAGGAGGGCCATAGGAGGGTATCAGAGCGGCCCCCCGGTGCATGTCCCCCCTCATCGGTTCAGCCGGAGTATCTGTTCCTATCCGAGTCCTCCGCCGAAGGGCCCTCAAACGGTAGAGAGAAGAGTGCCACAGGAGGAAGATAATGCGAAAGATGGCGCCACCGCCGAACCCGGCAGTTAGTTAGTAGGGATACATGGACCTTGTTTCCCGAGTGAAAGTAGGCGGGACCCGTATGCTTGATCAGTGAGTAGCCAGTAGCCGGTAAAGATCCTGGTCCGGAAGGAGGGAGCAGGCGGGCGACGATTTAATGTCGGGGGATTAGGCGACAGCCCCCAGAACACGGGTAGGAGTAGAGGAGGCTACCTAATTAATTGAAAAGACTTGGGGGATCCCAAATGCCCTAGCACCGAGCAGGAGCAGTAGAGGGAGAGGGAAATTGTAGGGAGATTCCCTTCTTCTCCCCAGTCAATTACCAGAGCCTACGTACGGAGACGGAGTTCAGTAGGAACTCAAGCGCGTAAAAATGGGGACCGGCCTTACATGCGTTGGACCAAGGAGCAGCGAGTAAGTAGGTGGACTAGGCAATTTCGGATAAAGAAGGGGGAACGGTCACAGGAGAGCTGGGAACGATAAAGTGGTAAATCTAGCGCGTCTCCCTCCGCCACTCGTCCGGACCATCTCCACCAGTTCATCTTATAGTAGGGGATGAGTGTGGAAAGACGGGGTATAGTATCTCTACGTGTAGGGCGCACGGGCAGATGGAGAGGCTGTAAAGATCTGGGGGCGGCGGAATACAGTGTAGGATGGAGTTGAGGAGGTGTTGTAGAGAGGGAGTTACGGTATGGATGAGGAGTGAGGCTTTGCTGTGGACATAGGGCTACAAAAGCAGATATTATAGGAGTTATATTCATTGTATATTAGGGCAGTTAGTAATTTATAGTGAGTTATATTATCGGTACATAGGGAGCAGTATTATAGTAGTTATATTATGGATCAATGAGGCGCGGAAAGTATTGGAGAGTAGGTGATAGGTAGCGGGAAAGAGGGCGTGCCTACAGTCCGCGGGAAGGCTTCCGCGAGTAGTGCTAGAGGACTGCGTCCATAAATTGTATGGGAAAGAGGGAGGGATTCTTCTAGTAGTATCAGTGCAGGGATTCAGAGGAGGTACAAGGGTGGACAGTAGGAGAAGGAGTAGTGCAGTCGTATCGGGTAAAATGAGAGGGTCTGGAAAGCGCCGGACGGTCTAGTAGTCAGGTCATAGTATTGCTAAATAGGATAGGTAAGTATCCCTTGGACAGTATTATAGTAGTTTATTCCTTGTACATAGGGGCAGTATTTATAGTAGTTATATTCTTGTACATAGGGGCGTAGTATTATAGTAGTTATATTCTTGTACTATGGGGCAGTATATAGTAGTTTATTCCTGTACATAGGGGGCAGTATTATAGTAGTTATATTCTTACTGTACATAGGGGCAGTATTATAGTAGTTATATTCTTGTAATAGGAGGCAGTATTATAGTAGTTATTCTTGTACATAGGGGGCGAGTTAGATTATAGTAGTTATATTCCTGTACATAGGGGCAGTATTATAGTGTATATTCCTGTACATAGGGGGCAGCAGTATTATAGTAGTTATATTCTTGTACATAGGGGGCAGTATTATAGTAGTTAGATTCTTGTACACAGGGGGCAGTATTATAGTAGTTATATTCTGTACATAGGGGGCAGTATTATAGTAGTATATTTCTTGTACATAGGGGCATATATAGTAGTATATTCTGATAGGGGCATTATTATAGTAGTTATATTCTTGTCATAGGGGGCAGTATAGTAGTATATTCTGTACATAGGGGGCAGTATTATAGTAGTTAATTTGTAAATAGGGGCATATATAGTAGTTATATTTTGTACATAGGGGGCAGTCATATTTAGTAGTTATATTCTTGTACATAGGGGGCAGTATTATAGAGTATATTCTGTACATAGGGGCAGTGTTATAGTAGTTATATTCTTGTCATTAGGGGGCAGTATTATAGTAGTTATATTCCGTACATAGGGGGCAGTATTATAGTACAGGCAGTCCCGGTTACATACAAGAAGGGACGTAGGTTTGTTCTTAAGTTGAATTTGTAGTAAGTCGAAAGTTAGTAGTTTTATAATTGTAGTTCCCGACAATTTTTTTTTGCCCCAGTGACAAGTGGAGTTTAAATTTTTTGCTGTAATAGGACCAAGAATTATATAAACTTCATTGAGACAATTTTAAGCTTATTGCAGTCTGGACATTTTAAGATCCAGGAGCTTCACAGAGGTCACAGTGGGCAGAGGGGTCTGTCTGTAACTAGGGTTGTCTGTAAGTCGGGTGTCATTAAGTAGGGGACGCCTACTGTGTAGTTATATTCTTGTACATAGGGGCACGTATTATAGTAGTTATATTGTCATACATCTCCTAGTCTCCCTTCATGGCTCGTGGTGACCTTGTTAGACTTTGCTTCGAGATATCTTTATCCCGCTGACCTCCTGCTCCCTACTTTTCTCCCTTCTGCACTGAATACCCCACAATCTGTTAAACCATTGTGCATTATTTAACTTATTGAATGGAGAACGTCTGATACAAATTCTCCTCATGCTTTCTTGCGACTCTTATACATTTCAGAGAAAAAGATATTAATTTCATAATTAAAAGTAATCTTGTGTAAATACCCGCAGCCTCAATGAATCAACACACATACTGTTGTCAGACGTCCCACTGTCTTCAAGTGGAAGTACTGGGCTGGATAATTAGATGGTGCACGTTCTCCAGACTTATTTGCATGCATATTATTTTTGCACACTGACAAGCAGCAGAATAACAACAAAAGTCAGATTACCACAGGGAATTCCCCACAAAGAAGTCTTCATTCCTTATAATTTACAGCCTAAATTAAATAATTGATCTTGACAAGGATGAAATGTCAGGCGGCAGGGGTCCCCATGATCCACCGCAGCTGTGGATTCTGAAATCGTGGCACTCTCAATTTAACACACACATATACATATTTAAGTATTACACAAAAAGACAATAAATATGCAATCCGCCACCTTTGGTATTCCCTGCTGTAATTTATAAAGGTCTGGAGTCCCCCGAAACCAACTGGAAGGATTTGGGGGGGGGGGGGGGGGGTGACGCCTCGGACCGGCGCCGGGGAAGGGACGGCTGGCTGTTTTCACTTAATATGGGCTCAGCGGGACGTCCGATGCGGCAATATTCGGCTCGCCCCCCCCAGAACCCCATTGTGACTGGTTAGACTAGCGAGTCCTCACAATTAAGCGAGGACCTTCTAATTAACAAGACGCGCGAGAGATTAGTTTGCACTTTTGCAGTTGGTGGCGAAGGTGACGCGTGACAGAGGTGGAAACGGGGTGTTGATAGGTGACAGTACAGTATGGAGTCTACGAGCAGCGTCATACGGGAGACGAGGTCCATCCCTGGCTTCCTTCCATTGTCTCAGGAATGACCCGACACAACCTGCCGAGCTGTAATGTGTCAGATATTTCTATATGCAATCACTATTCTGTGCTGGTGCAGTCACTGTGTACATACATGAATTACTTTATCCTGTACTGATCTGGTTACATCCTGTATTATATCCAGAGTGCACTCACTATTCTGCTGCTGGTGCAGTCACTGTGTACATACATGACATTACTTCCTGTACTGATCCTGGTTACATCCTGTATTATACCCAGAGCTGCACTCACTATTCTGCTGTGGTGAGTCACTGTACATACATGACATACTTTATCCTGTACTGATCCTGAGTTACAAGTAATGTATACTCCAGAGCTGCACTCACTATTCTGCTGCTAGGGCAGTCACTGTGTACAACATGACATTACTATCCTGTACTGATCCTGAGTTACATCCTGTATTATACTCCAGAGCTGACTCAATATTCTGCTGCTGGTGCAGTCACTGTGTACATACATGACATTACTTATCCTGTACTGATCCTGAGCTACATCCTGTATTATATCCCAGAGCTGCACTCACATATTCTGCTGCTGGGTGCAGTCACATGTGTACATACATGACATTATTATCCTGTAACTGATCCTGAGTTACATCCTGTTATACCCCAGCTGCACTCATACTATTCTGCTGCTGGTGCAGTCACTGTGGACATACATGACATTACTTATCCTGTACTGATCTGAGTTCCACCTGTAAAAATACCTCAGAGCTGCACTCAATATTCTGCTGTTGGTGCAGTCACTGTGTAACATACATGACATTACTTATCCTGTACTGATCCTGAGTTACATCCGTATTATACTCCAGAGCTGCACTCACTATTCTGCTGCTGGTGCAGTCACTGTGTACATACATGACATTATCTATCCTGTGCGGATCCTGAGTTACATCCTGTATTATACCCAGAGCGCACTCACTATTCTGCTGCTGGCGCAGTCACTGTTACATACATGACATACTATCCTGTACATGACCTGAGTTACACCTGTATTATACCCCAGAGTGCACTACATTCTGCTGCTGGTGCAGTCACTGTGTACATACATGACTACTTATCCTGTACTGATCCTGAGTTACATCCTGTATTATACCCCAGATCTGCACTCACTATTCTGCTGCTGGTGCAGCACTGTGTACATACATGACATTACTTTCCTGATCCTGAGTTACATCCTGTATTATACCCAGAGCTGCACTCACTATTCTGCTGCTGGTGCAGTCACTGTGTTACATGCATGACATTACTTATCCTGTACTGATCCTGAGTTACATCCTGTATATACCCCAGAGCTGCACTCACTATTCTGCTGCGGTGCAGTCACTGTGTACACGACATGACACTACTTATCCTGTACTGATCCTGAGTTACATCCTGTATTATACTCCAGAGAGTGTACTCACATTTCTGCTGCTGGTGCAGTCACTGTGTACATACATGACACTTACTTATCCTGTTCTGATCCTGAGTACATCCAGTATTATACCCCAGCGCTGCACTCATATTCTGCTGCTGGTGCAGTCACGGTGTACATACATGACATTACTATTCTGTACTGATCCTGAGTTACATCCATGTATTATACTCCAGAGCTGCACTCACTATTCTGTGCTGGTGGAGTCACTGGTGACATAACTACGACATTACTTATCCTGTATGATCCTGAGGTACATCCTGTATATACCCCAGAAGTGCACTCATTCTGTGCTGGGCAGTCACTGTGTACATACATGACATACTACTGTACTGATCCTGAGTTACATCGTATTACCCCAGAGCTGCACTCACTATTCTGATGCTGGTGCAGTCACTGTGACCATACATGACATTATACTGTACTGATCCGAGTTACATCCTGTATTATACTCCAGAGCTGCACTCACATTTGCTGTGGTGGAGTCACTGTGTACATTACATGACATTACTATCCTGACTGATCCTGAGTTACATCCTGTATATTACTCCAGAGCTGCACTCACTATTTGCTACTGGTGTGCAGTCACTGTGTACATACATGACATTACTTATCCTTGTACGATCCTGAGTTTACATCCTGTAGTATACTCACGAGCTGCACTCACTATTCTGCTACTGGTGCAGTCAATGTGGACATACATGAACATTACTTATCCTGTACTGATCGAGTAGATCCTGTATTATACTCCAGAGCTGCAACCACTATTTGCTACTGGTGCAGTCACTGTGTACATACATGACATTACTATCCTTGTACTGATCCTGAGTTACATCCTGTATTATCCTCCAGAGCTGCACTCATATTCTGCTGCTGGTGCAGTCATGTGTACATACATGATATTACTTATCTGTTCTGATCCTGAGTGACATCCTGTATTATACCTCAGAGCTGCACTCACTATTCTGCTGCTGGTGCAGTTCGACTGTGTACTTACATGATATTACTCTTTCCTGTACTGATCCTGATAAATCCTGTATTATACACCAGAGCTGCACTCACTATTCTGCTGGGTGCAGTCCCTGTTGTACAACATGACATTACTTATCTTGTACTGATCCTGTGTTACAATCCTGTATTATACTCCGGAGCTGCACTCACTATTCTGATGGTTGGGCAGTCATGTGTAACTAACAGGACATGACTTATCCTGTACTGATCCATGAGTTACATCCTGTATTATACTCCAGAGCTGCACTCACTATTCTGCTGCTGGTGCAGTCACTGTGTACATACATGACATTACTTATCCTGTACTGATCCTGAGTTACATCCTGTATTATACTCCAGAGCTGCACTCACTATTCTGCTGCTGGTGCAGTCACTGTGTACATACATGACATTACTTATCCTGTACTGATCCTGAGTTACATCCTGTATGTGTACATACATGACATTACTTATCCTGTACTGATCCTGAGTTACATCCTGTATTATACTCCAGAGCTGCACTCATTATTCTGCTGGTATAATCAATGTGTACATACAGAAGTTCTCGTGGTTGTTACATGTTTTAAAAAGAGATACAATATTTTACTTACTTCTATTTCAATTGCTTCATGAAGTTTTTTACACGTTGCAGAGAATGTTTCGGATGTGCCGAATTCGAAATACCAAAATTTATTCTTCATTCTGAAATACAAAAATAGTTTTGTAATTTTAAGATGTGGATACAATTAGAGATTGTACTGTTTGCAAGGCTCTTCAGGACGCATGCGGCAGGATGACATCATCAGTCACCTGCAGCTTCCAGTCTATCAACGGGGGAGGTCAGAGGCAACGACAGAAGACACAGCGGCAAAGAGCCGGCAGGTCATTCACAATACAATGCATGATAAAATGTGATGATCGGACATTATTCCTAGAATTTATTTTGGGGGTAATATAGAAAATCTCATTTATCCTGGGGGGCTCTGTATAAAATATAATCTATCCTGGGGGGCTCTGTGTTAAACATCAATTTTCCTTGAGGCTACTACAGGAAAGATAGTTCCTTCTGGGGTGCACAGTGTGATAAATTGGGGTCCTGCACTATATGTAACACAATACAGGCGGTCCCCTACTCAGGAACACCCCACTTACAGACGACCCCTAGTTACAAACGGACCTCTGGATGTTGGTAATTTGCAGTTTTTTAGCCTCAGGCTACAATAAACATATATAACAGTTAATAAAGCGTCTGCAATTAAGCTTTTTTTTGTTAATCCGCGTTCTGATGACAATCCAACATTTTTAAAATCCAATTGTCACAGAGACCAAAAAAATTTTGGCTGGGGTTACAATAATAAAATATACAGTTCCGACTTACAAACAAATTCAACTTAAGAACAAACCTACAGAACCTATCTTGTACATAACTTGGGGACTGCCTGTATATTTTATTTAGGGGCACTGTCATTATTTTACATTTATATAGTACAGTAAAGGTTATTATTTCAGGGGGTACCATATTATTTATTGAGGGGGCATAGCATATGTTATAAGAGGGTCCCATTATAATAATTTTATGAAGGGGCACAGTGATTTTTTAATACTTATATTCTTTTACCTACATAGGGAACGCAGTATGATCAAATGAAAATTTGGGTGTATATAATATTTAGAAGCACAGTGTGGAACAAAATTTTTATCCATAGTTTTTATAATTGATTGTGGTATTTTCAGGGGCATAGTGTGGAGATGTGCTACAAGTCGCCAAAGACCTTTCTATACCTATTGAGCTGTCACTTCTGGGAGGAATCGTGGTGCAATTATAGACCAGACTGAGCTGATTGGTCACTTAAGAGCTTCTTGATGCACCTTCTACTTGTGTCTGATAATAACTGTAGTCTCTGACTAACATCTCTTAGTTTTTGTAATTAAAATAATTCTGTCTTGTGAATATGAGTCTGTAGCACGAGAATCAGAATTTGGATTGAAGGGGGGGGGGGGGTAACTACGCCCCTAAAATAAGCCAACAATATCTTTATCCCCTTTAAGTTTCCCAAAATACATAAATACATGTAAACTCAAGTTAAAGATATCATTACCACAAAAATACCGAACACATCTTGATCCTAAGCTCCAGATACACTTCTATTCTGTAGCTTTTATGAGGTTACCGCACGTCCTACTTCTGTGCTCAGGGACGGTTTGGAAACTACTTATGCATAAAAAGCGCCAGTGTGTGTTTGGAAAATTGGACACAGTTCACCGGCGGCCATGAATGGGCCTCTTTATTAGCTTCTACTTACTACTACGTTTGCTGCAGCATGAAGAAAGTAAACACAGCTAAGGTTCATTGAGAGAGCGAGGGCTCGGAGACGCAACGCTCTGCGGCCCTCCACGTTCCAGCAGGACACAAGTCTCATTAACTGCGGCTCCAGCTAATTTGTTGTGAACCATAATAAGTAATGAGAGCATCAGATGTTTTTGGAAAGTTCATATTTTATTAATTATGTTTAATTTTTTTTATATTTTATTTTTCCATTACTTCATATATTTTACAAATGGCTTCCAGTATTGCTTATAAAATACCCCAAACATATTACCTATATGTGCGCTACAATATTAAATATATGTATATATTACAACATGGAAAAAAATACTGCATTTTGTATTGATTTATACATGACATTACTTATCCTGTACTGATCCTGAGTTACATCCTGTATTATACTCCAGAGCTGCACTCACTATTCTGCTGCTGGTGCAGTCATGGCGTTCATACATGACATTACTTATCCTGTACTGATCCTGAGTTACATCCTGTAGACATTACTTATCCTGTACTGATCCTGAGTTACATCCTGTATTATACTCCAGAGCTGCACTCACTATTCTGCTGCTGGTGCAGTCATGGCGTTCATACATGACATTACTTATCCTGTACTGATCCTGAGTTACATCCTGTATTATACGGTATTTAACCATGACAAAGGAGCTGTCCTCTACAGCAAGAGGAAAGAAATTATAAAGTTATTCTGTGTTTTTACAGACTAGAAAGGCTCCAAATGCTGGATGCTGCTGCTCCGGTATTTTCCCACAATGTTCCCTATGGGTAGACGGAATGCATAACCAACTAATAATGAATCAGTCATGCCATGTGATATTACTTACTAAGTGTACTTTATATTTGTGCCAGTGGGTGGTGCTGTCCAGTTTGGAAACCCCACGTCAATTGATGGGACCCCCAACAGTGCTTTGTAGGGGGTCTGGCTGCTGTGGGAACTGAAATGTACATGGGTGACTACACAGACTGTTTATTAATAGCCATAGTCCTTACATATACATAGAGACGTATGTAGATTTTATTGAAACTGAATCAAAATATCAAGTACCCAAAGCCATAAGTTTTGCATGTCATCCAAAAACTGCTTGCTGTCAGTGAATGGGACCCATCATGTCCCTGCCCATAGTCAGTAGCCCTGTACATAGCTCGTCCTGCTGAGAAATGGAGACAATAGTATCCAGTCTAGACAATGCTCTGTGAGCTAAACACATCAACAGCAGCTGCACAGATCTCTCTGCTGGTTTGTTACAATGTATCAGTCTGGAATACAGGCTGTTTATCTTACAGAGCATTGTCTAGACTGGATACAATTCTCTCCATTCAGGGACCCTGTATATAGCTCGTCCTGCTCTCAGCTGAGAGGTGTCCAGTCTAGACAATGCTCTGTGAGCCAACAGCAGTTGCACAGATCTCTCTGCTGGTTTGCTACAATGTATCATTCTCCAGGTAGTTTAGCTCACAGAGCATTGTCTAGACTAGATACAGTTGTCTCCATTCAGAGACTATTGTTTCCAGTCTAGACAATGCTCTGTGAGATTTTTATCACTGACATGAAGCAGGGTTTTTTCTTGTAGGAACTTGATATTAAGAGTTACAAATGATATTTTATTTGGGTGAAACTCAGAAATGATTTAAATTCTTTGCTCCTGACCACTTGATGCTACACTCTATCTCTGATTTCTCAGGCTGGGCAGCACCTTCCTGGCATGGTGCGCTCCTTGATCTCGTGTGGATGATCTTATTGCTGGAGTAATACGAGCGACCATCTGGTATTTCATTTGTTATATCAGCAAATCTCGGGAACCGGTGCCTGGTTTCAGCTGCTTTCAGGTTCTCAGTGGGTGCCGGGGTCTGCTCCGCACATCATCTACAGAGATCTGTGGAACAAATCTTTCCATATGAGTCATAACCATTCATTACATTACATGGATGGTCGAAGAAAGGGGGGCACGGGGAGTGGGCAGACAGCAGCGGTATGAATCCTCTGCCTATCCTTCAGGCAGCACTGACCACTCTGGCTTATGAAGGGTTAAGAGAGAATTTTTTTTCAATCCTGGGATGCAGTTGGATTTAGAGAGACAGTGAAAGACAGAGAAGATAATGGGGCACATTTACTACCCCGGTCTGGAGGAGATCCCGAACAATGCACTGTGCCGTGATTCGAGAAGTCCGTGGTCCCGATTGCTGAATGTGTCACTTCCCCGTTCTGGTCCGCCGGAGTTCCCAATCTTCTTCCCGGTGCATGGAAGTGCATTGATTGCGACACAATTTTTAAGTTAAATCCCGCGATTTGTCTGAATCCGGTGGAACGTCCAATGGCCCACCCCCCCATTTGTGTTGCATGAAAGCCGGCGCAACAGCACCAAAATCCGATCGCGTGCGACAGATTCCCCTTCTAAATCCCTGTCCCAGTTGCGCGATCCCCAAAAAAGTCGGAAAACCTGAGGGAAATGCGGCCACGGGACCCTTAGTAAATAAGCCCCAAAGTGATGTGCATTTTGTGTGTCACTACAAACCTTCCAATCATGGATTAAGAGCGACTGTCCTAGATTTGGGGTGCTGTCCTAGTGGTGATGATGGCCCAGTTGTAGCAATATCTCCATCTTAAGGAGGCATCAAAGTTGGTGGGCCACAATAGGGGTAATTATAGCTTAGTAGACCACCATGGGCAGGAGTGGGGGAACAATGTGGGGTACAGGCAGTCTCCTACTTAAGGACACGCGACTTACAGACAACCCATAGTTAAAGACGGACCCCTCTGCCCACTGTGACCTCTGGTGACTTCTCTGGATGTTACTATAGTCTCAGACTGCAATGATCAGCTGTAAGGTGTCTGTAATGAAGCTTTATTAATAATCCTTGGTCCCATTACAGCAAAAAATTTTGAAACTCCAATTGTCACAGGGGTAAAAAAAAAAATTTTGTCTGGATCTACCATTATGAAATATACAGTTTCTACTTACATACAAATTCAACTTAAGAACAAACCTACGGATGCTATCTTGTACGTAATCCCGGGACTGCCTGTAGTTATAAGTGGGAGGGACATTCTTTTTTCAGAAAGTTGTGAAGTATGAATAACAGGATAAATCAAAAAGTCCCAAAACACCCTTTTATTTTAGAAAACACATATCTGAATACCCCAGCAAGTAATGGATGAGGGAGCCTATCTTCTAGTTAATTTCTGGAACACAGCTGCCATCTTGAAATCATATGTATTGGATTAAGGGTAATTGGAAGTGGGTTATGTAACGTATCCAAGAAGACCACAATTGTCTTAGAAAACCATAACCACAATCAAAATTGTGATACCTCTTGTGGTTTAATAGGTAGGAGGTAGGATTTTACAGTGTGCACTATTTCCTATATATGTATGTTTTGCTAAGAATGAGGAAATGTTTTTATTTAAGTTAAATGTTTCCTGTAGTAAAGCGGGCTGTGATTGGCTAGCTCCCTGGATCCTTCCAGAAACTGAGTTCAAAAAGTCTGTAAATATAGGCTCAGCTATGGGGTACTGGGATATTCTGCCTTAAGTTACTGAAACTGATAGATTGCTGATAGTGTACTGCTGAGATTGATCCACCGACCACTGATCCAGGCTCAGGTACTTATTGCTGGTTCCTGCCATCCAGAGAAATTCTGCTTGTCTACAGCTAGCCAACCCAACAATCCTGCTCATCCTCAGAGAGAGGAATTCTGCACAGTCTGCTGAGAGTAGGCCAAATAAAGGAACCATGAGTTTTCATCATCTCCATTTTTTGTGTAAATACCTGGATAAGCAGTTTCCATCACTTACCATCTGCTGGTACCTGTCACCTACACCGGGAGCACCCCAGGGGGAATCTTACTGTCACGTGTCCTATTCTTCATATTGCTTCACCCTGCTGGCCCTGACACTCGGACTGTGCTACCAGGATATCTGAAGCTAGGCTGCAACCAAGACGCCCACTCCATTCCTAGTATCTACTGTTGGTCCCCGGTGAGGATGTCCCATGTTGTCCATGGTGCTGAATACAGAGCTGAAGGCCCTGGATCCAATTGTTATGAACCTGCCTGAGAATCTAAGAAGAATCTTTGTGTTGATAAATTTTGAATCACAACACGAACCCATGGGGCTAGGGACACAAGGGTCACGTAATTGGGCTCCAGACATTACTACCAGTACAATGCAGCTCAACTTGTGCTTGTCCTAGGTGGTCCCCAGGTGGTCCTTCTGTTATCTGTTTAATGCCCCAGTTCTGTTTCTCTCCCCAGCATCAGACTACAAAACCAGAGGATATTTCAACGAGCACAGTCACTGTCCTTTGTTGGGTCAAGAGACAACCTAATAAGGAGTCTTTTTGAGTCTTCTTCCTGGTCTGACACTGCCAGGATACGTCATTCGTTAGGGGGCAGTACTGAGTACTATATAGCTGATATAATGGGGCACATTTACTAAGGGTCCAAAAGGCCTTTTTCCGCTGGGTTTTCCGAAAAACGGGGGGGGGGGGCGTGGCTGTCGGAAAACCCGATCGGTTCGGAAAAATTGCGCTATTTAAAAAAAAAAAAGTGTCGCTTGACATACACTTATGGATACAAACAAACGGGGATCCTGCACAGCCAAACATCAATAGTGGGTATATGGGCACTATACAAGTCATAAATAATTCCCAAGAAAGATGTGCCATAAGAACCCAAACAAATATAAATTGAAAAAATACATACTTTATTGATATACTTGAAAAAGACCAGACAAACAATATAAAATCAATTAAAAAGTGTAACAATGACACTGGAAAATGCATTGCGGTGAATATGATAAATTCACCAGCACTTAAACCCTGATTGCACAAATACAAAAGGTGTGAGCTCAACAATAAATATAGCTCATAAGTCTAGGTACATAGTGGGGGTCATTTACTAAAGGCCCGATTCGCGGTTTCCCGACGTGTTACCCGAATATTTCCGATTTGCGCCGATTTCCCCTGAATTGCCCCGGGATTTTGGCGCACGCAATCGGATTGTGGCGCATCGGAGCTGGCATGCACGCGGCGGAAATTGGGGGGGCGTGGCCGAACGAAAACCCGACGGATTCGGGTAAGTGTCGCGGAGCTTGCACTTACCTTCACTCAGCCCGGCTCGGTGTATTCCAGTGCGTTACAGGGAACTTCAGCGCAGCAGCGCCACCTGGTGGACGTCAGAGGAACTACCTTAATGAATCCCCGCCGGACCCGAATCCAGCGCAGAGAACGCGCCGCTGGATCGCGAATGGACCGGGTAAGTAAATCTGCCCTAGTATGTAAACAATTAATGCACAATATACAACGATGCAATGACAATATAAACCAAAATAATGAACTCAAAATAGCCAAGATAGAATGTTCCCCATGCAAATACCAAAATCTCGGTCTGAAGCAGTCATGGCTACAGAGGGAAGAGCTGACACCAATGCAACGCGAGACTCTCACTTACCTTCACCAGGAATAGGCCAGTGAATTTGAGTGCATTTCGGCGGGCCTCGGGGAACTTCAGAGCAGCAGCGCCACCTGGTGGATGTCGGAGGAACTACCTTAGTGAATCCCGGCCGGACCCGAATCCACCGCAGAGAACGCGCCGCTGGATCGCGAATGGACCGGGTAAGTAAATCTGCCCCAATAACTCCTTGCTTCTAGCATCCACTTACATGTTTTTTTTACTGTTCTTCCCCCTACCTTATCCAAAGATTAGATTAATGGATATGCCCCATAGATAGAAAAACATGGTTGCATTATTTTAGAAACAGACTTATACCAGACTGTAGGTCGGGTTTTATTATTATTTGTATTCCTCATTGTTCCTCAATGTTTTCCTTAATTTTAAAAACTCATTTAGCTCTAATACCCTAAGTTTTTTTTAAAGGTTTCCCTAATTTGTGTTATTTAAGCTAAACTTAGAAAACAAGCATCCAAATGACAATTACCATCCTGTTTGGGTTCACAGCTCTCTAAGGAGTACGGCCCAGTCTTCAGTGTCCAGATGGGAATGACAAAAATTGTTATCTTATGTGGTTACGAGAACATCAAAGATGCTCTGATCAACCATGCCGAAGTGTTCTCCGACAGACCCCGCAATCCATTATTCACCAACTCAATAAAGGACCATGGTAACTGCTAACCTTTACATTACTCTATATCTGTGTGATATGTCTCCACTGAACTTGGTTTAGCATTTATTTTAGTCATTAAATACAGACCTCCACGTGTGATCCTTGGCCTTGTGAAGCGCACTGCAATACTTCACTATTCAAGCTCCCTGGAAATCCAGTGGAAATAGGGACAGGAGTTAAAAAAGTTATTGTACTCAAGTTGCTTTGGTTTCGAGGTTTAGCACTGGATCTCCTGTTCCATTTGTTAATGTCCCAGCCTCCCGACTGGACGAGAAGTGCTAAAGGAAATCTACCGTCAAAAATAAGCATGAGCAGTAACTTGTGCAAGAAGACTCAACAGTGATATCACTATTTATGTTCTTCTGACCAGTAAGGTGGTTAAGGTAGGTACTTCTTCTCCGGTAAGGTCCGTGGTGGATACCTGTGATTGCATTGAGAAATAAGAAGCATCTGGTTACTTTGTAATGAAGCAGTGGTTGATGGTTCATGGCAAATTTCATAAAGAGGGTAAGAACACTGAGCTCTCCAGTTTCAGTATAACCCATATTATTACCGATCGGTGTCTATGGAGATGACTACATGACTACAACGACTTGTCATTTTTGTGTATGTTGTTCGGAGCAGCAGGACTGTGAAATATGGATATATATTCAATGGTTGTAACTTCTGGGGGCGTGTCCTCACACAGCTGTGCTCTTATTTCTCTGCATTGAGCCCCGCCTCTCCGCTAACTCTTGTTGTCTCTCCTCAGACCTTCCTGACCATCCTCTTTATCATTCCACTCATCGTCCGGGAGATGAGATCAGCGTGCAGGAACAGGCGGACGTCTCGGCTGGCCGGGTGACAACTACTTTCCATGACCGATGTCGATACCGATAAAAGAGGGGCGGAGTCCTTATTAAGGAAGTGAAGTCTAGTCCCGAGGAAAGCAAAAGAACGGGAGGGGATAAAACTTTGCGGATTATCTTTGTCGGTTGGGAAAACGGTTTATTGAGATGGTTCTTTGAAACAAAACAAAAAAAAACGAGACCGCACGTTTTTTTTTTTTTTTTAATTTAATTCAGAATTTTAAAAAAAACTCTATTTCAGGGGGGTGTGGCCTGACCGCTGTACACTACATGCAGCACAACTCTGACTTGATGATCAGTCAAATCAAACATTTTGTGCCTATTAAACACACAACTTATTTTTGAGGGGGAAAAAAAATCAAAATTAACAAATTTTTTTTTTTTCCTGAATGTTACAAAAATGTAAATTTTTTGAAACTTGAACAACTTTTGAAATTTTTACTGACAGTTTTATGCTGCATTTGCTCTGAAAAGAACAAACTCTCTCGCTGGCGCTTTATGTAGATGTTTACCTCCCGGTACGAGGTCCGATCGGGTCTCTCACGTTGGGTCAGTCTACGGGACCGACCTCCATATTTTTAAGTGTCTTGATGTCTTTTTGAAGTTGTATGTTGTGCCTTTTTTTTTATGGCCACACCAGGAGGTGTGGCCATACAGACCGCAACCAGTGTTCGTTATAGTCCCTGAAGAGATGTGTGATCCTATTGTAGTGTATGTTATTAGTAGTAGCAGCAGGACTGTGAATATGAATTTATACTATCTAGGGAGAATGCTCTCTGCAGAGTGTGTTGGGTATTTTCCCTAGAGATGTGTAATTTTAACTTTGTGTATGTTGTTAGTAGCAGCAGGACTGTGAAATTATGGATTAAAATTTCAGGATTTTAGCTTCGCCAAGTGTATCCTCACACTGCTCTCTGTAGAGAGTGTTGGGTAAAGAGCACAGCAGTGTGAGGACACACTTGGCAAAGCTAAAATCCTGGAATATAAATCCATATTTCACAGTCCTGCTGCTACTTACAACATACACAAAGTTAAAATTAAACATCTCTAGGGAGAATACCCAACAGAGATGTGGAAATTTTCACTTTGTAAGTAAATCTGTTGATCTATTGATGACGTTTTTTAAGTTGTAAGTAGCAGCAGGACTGTGAAATATGGATTTATATTCCAGGATTGTAGAACTAAGGGCATGTCCTCACACTGCTGTGCTCTTATCTCTGCAGTCTGTATTAGGTATTGTCCCTGGATAGGTGTATAATCATACCATATGTTGTTAGCAACAGGACCATGAAAAATGCATTTATATTCCAGGGTTGTAGCTTTCCTAAGTGCTGTGTGGGCGTGTCCTCACACTGCTGTGCTCTTAACACTGTTAATAATAATAATTACCATATACTCGAGTATAAGCCTAGTTTTTCAGCACAAAAAAACCATGCTGAAACCCCAAACTCGGCTTATACTCGAGTAAAAAAAATAGGTTTTACCAGGTTTTTGTAGTAAAATTAGGGGCCTCGGCTTATACTTGGGTCGGCTTATACTCGAGTATATACGGTAATAATAATTCTTTATTTATAGAGCACACAGATTACACATCGCTGCACAGAGCTTTCCAAATCGGTCCCTGTACTCTCCAACCAGAAGCTTGCTACATTTATTACTCAAAGCAAGAGGGAAAGGGCTGTGGAGCAGTTCTGTGCAGTACTAGGAGCTACAATACTTGAATATAAATTCATATTTCACAGTCCTGCTGCTACTAACAACACACAAAAATGTCTAATTACACATCTCTCCCGGGACAATACCTAACACTGACTGGAAAGAGCACAGCAGTGAAAGGACATGCCCCAGTAGAATCCTAGTATATAAATCCATATATCACAGTCCTGCTGCTACTCAGATCACACACAAAAATGTCTGCTTACACATCTCTCCCGGGACAATACCTAACACTGACTGGAGAGAGCACAGAAGGTAAAGGACACCTAGTAGAGTCCTGATATATAAATCCTTATATCACAGTCCTGCTGCTACTAATATCACACACAAAGGTCTTATTATACATCTCTCCAGGTACATTGCCTAACACTGTCTGTAGTTTTACGTGGTCACACCTTCTGATGGTCTCCCTGTTAGGTGGTCGGTAAAATTTTTCAAAAATATTTTTATTAAAAATTTATTTCTGGGGGTGGAAAAATCCTAACTGATCAAAAATAAAGAACTCTTTGCCCCCGCTGACCTGGTAGGGCCATACACCTCATGCTCTCCGAATTAGAAGTTAAAGGGGCAGGTTTTAGCTGACTACCCGCCTCCTTCTCCACTCCCACCAATAAAAAAAAATTTTCAAAAGTTTACCTTGTTGGGCCTTTAACCTCATCTTTTTTTTATTTATTTTTTTTCTTTCTTTGCACATATCAAATCTTAGCTTTACGACTAACAAATGTTTGTAAAAAAATTTAATGGTTTATGTCTATAGGTAGAATTTTTTTCTCTGCAGAGAAGCTGAGAGGTTTTATTACACCTTGCGCTTTTTGTCTTGTCGAAAATGTATAACTGACTGTAGACATGGGGTCTAGTTTACACATCGCTGGTTGGTGGGGCCGATTTTAAATCTGGAAAATCGGCCAAATTTAAAAAATTCTTTTTGTTTTTTGTATGTTTTTTTTTTTTTTAAATCTGTTGATGTGTTTTAAGCTGCATGCGTACAATGATGACGGTCTATGTACTGTATATAGTTGGCCAATAAAGGGACTGTAGACTGTCACTGTCTTCCGTTATACATGGGATTGTGTTTGTTTTGGAAAGATTTAAAAAATTTTTCCCACTAAATTCATTAAAAAAAAATTATGAGAAATTTTGAAGGCGACTTTACAGGGCCCAGAGCCTTCGACTAAGCAGACCTTTCCCCAATTTATAAAAATTGTACAGCCCTCCACCTAAAGAAACAAAATTAAACAAACTGAGCCCTGTTAAATCTAGTGTAGGTTCCTCGGGGGCGGAGCATGATGTATTTACTGCCATTAGAATATCTGTTCTCCACCCCCGAGGTCTTGCACCAGACATAATATGATGAATTCGTTTTCTCTGAACAATTTTTTCACAAAACAAAAATCTGAGGGAGGAGGCCGGCTCTCCCTAACTATTTTTGGGAAATATTATGATGTTTTTAGTAAATAAACTATCAAAGATATGTATATGTAATAATATATCAAACTTTATTTCATTGGATTGTAAATCTTTCGAAAACCAGAAATGGGCACTTTTTGGGAGGCGGTGTCATATGATGTGTCATATTAGACTTTTGCCCGGTAAAGGGTTAATACGGTGGCCTCCGCTGTCCATATAACTGCTGTGTATTGTACCTCAGTGTACTGACATTGTCTGTCTGCCAGGCCTATAGATTTATATGGACGTGGCAAAGCTTCTACGACGTGTAGATTTGTTAAAAAAAACAATCTTTTTACGCTTTTTATACGCAATTTCTATTGTTTGCTTGTGTATTTCATTAAAAGGGATTCTGTCATGAATGACCTGTTGTATCATGTTAAAGTTTTTTTTTCAAAGGGGAGGGGCCTTAATGACACTGATCTAAGACTACTCCTCATTGGAGACTGCTGCACCACAATTGCTGAGAGGCCACGCCTCTTCATATTTTTGCTCTATGTCCATTGGTCTGTGTGCCAGAAGCTTAAATGTGCTCCACCAATTGGATGGCATAGATGTTGTTTTTTTTTTGTTGTTTTTTTAACTTTATTAAAGGGAATGGGATCGCATAGTTTTTAACTGTTGTTTGGACCAGTTTTTTGTCACAAATAATTTGATACAAGTATGACGGTGAAGCCACACCTATGCCACACCCACTTTAAAAAAAAAAAATTTGTGGATTTTATGCCACTTTCTGAGGTAAAATGTTTGCTAAATCTTTCCCAATGAGGATCTCTAGAATTAATAAAGTCTCATATTGGGGGGGGACAGGTGAAGGGTAACATGATAGAAGGATCAGACTACGCAATATTTGTGTGTAGTCTGTTACCGGGGAGAAAAATAGGTCGGATCGTAGCAGAAAAAAAATACTATTTGAGATTTGTAAAGTCCGTCCCCTAATTCTTGAGTGTATGGATGATAATATGACTGTATGGGCCTGACTACACCGGGATTGTTTGTAGTCTGTTACCATGGAGATGTAGAAGATTTTATTTAATTTTTTTTTTTTTAATTAAAGCTGTTTTGTATCTTATTTTGGGTTGTTGTGAGGTAGACTGAAGTCTCTTAAAGGCCATGTCCTCCTCACAATGTGGTCTCATCAGTAGGGATTGATCCGTAATACTCAGATTATAGGCCGCAATCTTTGGGAATGCTTTATATCCTCGAAACACTAGTCTCATTCCAATCTCTGTGAACGTCCACGTCTGATATGTGACGTCTTCTCACTCCCGCCTCGCCGCTTGCTTTGATTCCTGTACAATGTCTGAATAAAAATCATAAAATATTCACAAAAAACTCAATAAAAATCTATTTTCTATACATCTATTGTTCTGTGTTTGTTTCTTTCATTCTATCATAACACAAGATAATGATATGAGCGGGTATTTTTTCGTGTTTGTTTAGGTTTCTCTCGTCTCTAGTGTTCAGTCCCGGACCATTGTCACAGGAGAACAAAGGAATCGGGTTTTCGTCTTCGTAATGTAGTTCACCAGTCTCGCCAGTAGAGGGAGTATTATACTGACAGCCGAGACTTGGTGGCCCTAGTAGTGGATTATATAGCATGATATACACTAAATATTATAATGCAATAAAATATTATACAAATGTTTTATAGATGAGGACCCTTCTTTGAACTTTGCCCCTATAAACCAAACAAACCCTTTAACCTCAAACCTCTCCTGAAATGTCAGGAAAAAACAATTCTTTTCTTAGAATTCTACATTTTGCCTCTACTCAGTTATGCCTCCTGGCAACTGGGAGTTACTATTCACCTTCACAGCAGATTTTGTCCATACAACGGGGGAAGTGGGAAATTTCAGAAATTTGGAGATGTTGCCATATTGATAAAACAATGGTAATCTAGTTATGAATTAATTTACAAATTTTCAGGTGGAATAACAGAGGGTTGAAACAGTACAGAGGTGTAAGGAAAAGATGATCCAAAAATAATATGGCATAAGGAATGCACTGTCAAAACATTGCTTTTTTTCCCTACCATCTACATTGTGTTGTGCCCCTGTTATTCCTCTTGGAAATGTGTGATTTACTTGATGATGGGTGCTACCACTGCTCAAGAGGTGTACCCATTTACATTCTGATACTGTTTGACTTTTGATCTAAACACTTCTCTAAGGTATGGAAATGAAACGGTTAACAAAAGACTTGTTCTTCCTCTGTTATTCCTATGTTTTAATAAATGGATAATTGAGCATTCTTAATTCCCCCAACTGATATACATAAATACATACATACACACAAACATCTATATGCATATATACATACACACATACATATACATACATACATACATACATATACACACACACAGAAACTGGTTCTCCCTGTCAGTGTATTTGATGGGCTCACAACTCAGTTGTACAGAGATTTCTACATTTCCAGGAGGAGTAACAGAGGAATAGTGCAAAAAAATGCAAAAAAAATTATACTGTCAAGAAAAAAAATACATATATAATTGATTTACAGGGCCCCCCTAAGCTACATATCACAGATTTTTCAGATTCAGGGGACACAGTCTATAGGGAGTGGGTGAGCAGGTTATACCAGTTTCTTGCAATTAAAGGATCCAGACAGATTGCTTGTAGGGGGCACAGTCCAAACAAAGGTCTTAGACAAACACAGATCTTAAGTGTGAGGAGGACTGGCCGGCTTCCTAAAATAAATCCCTGTGACCCCTGGGCCCAGACAGAATAAGAGGAGGCCTTCAGCCTGGTGATGGATGTCTTCCGTCCCTTGTGTTTGTTTAGGGTTTGTGGAAGTGCTTCAGGAAACATGGAAATGGGCACCAGAAAAACATCTTACCCAGATGGGACGCGTGGGCAGAGAGGAATGAGGTCACCAAAATTAAAGAGAAACTGAATATTTGACGATCAGGGTGTTTGGAAAGCTAGGTGGCCCTCCATATAGACGGCCATCTTGTATTTCTTCATCCAAGGAGATATTTCATTTAGTTGTTTCTCAGAAAGTTGGGTGGCAACCATTATATCAGCCAGGGTGGTTGCCACACAGCTTTCTAATAATAGAACGGCTTTGCCCCCATTTCTATAACGATGCAATTGGAGTTTATGCAGTTAGTATGGCCACAACCAAAATGGCCGCCGCTCTATGATTTTCATTTTTTTTAAGAATTAGCAAAGCTTTTATTTCAACTTTCAAAAACTTTTTAAAAAGTTACAAAGTATAAAAAGTATTAAAACAAACCTGACTAACAATGTGAAACTTTTAAAAAAATACCTCAGTTGAATTTTTACTTTTTGATACCTTCTAGAAAAAAAAAATTGACAAAATGTTACAAAATAAACTATCAAAAAGTGTTTTAAAAAAACTTGCTAAAACTGTTTAGCACTTTTTATCAGTTTTTTTTTTACTTGCGAGTTTTCCATCAAAAATTTCCAAGTTCCGTCTAAGGAAGCTTTTCTGAGATAGTAAAAAAGTTCAAGTATAAAAAGTTTTTTTAAGAATCTTTTTCAGCTTTGAAAAAAGTAAGAAAAAAAAAAGGAAAAAAGCTGAATAAAAAGTGCTAAACGTTTTGAAAATTTTCAAATTCGAAAAAGTAAAAAAAAAAAAAAACTCTTTTAATACTTTAACTTTTTTATTATCTCAAAACAACTTCTGGCACGGCATTGGAAATTGCCAACATTTTGATGGAATGAACTCTAAAAAGTAAAAAAAAAACTGACTAAAAAGTGCTAAACGATTTAAAAAGTCCCAGTTGGCGAATACATCTAACTTTGTCTAAACAGTGGATGTTTAGACAAATACAATGGGGGTCCTTTATTAAGGGTCCGATTCGAGTTTTCCCGACGTGTTACCCAATATTTCCGATTTGCCGATTTCCCCTGAATTGCCCGGATTTTGGCGCAACGCGATCGATTGTGGCGCATCGGGCGCTGGCATCAGCGACCGGAAATCGGGGGCATGGCCGCACGAAAACCCGACGATTCGGAAAAAACCGCCGCATTTAAAAAAAAAAAAACAGGGTCGCTGGACACACACTCCTGCACCCAGCATGGATCATGACCTCGGCGGGCCTCGGCGGACTTCAGACCGCAGCAGCAACACCTGGTGGACGTCGGAGGAACTACCTAGTGAATCCCAGCCGACCCGAATCCACCGCATGAGAAACGCGCCGTGGATCGCGAATGACGGGTAAGTAACATCTGCCCCAATAAATCCAGTGAAAAACAGCGGACCACGAGTTGTGGTGCAAAAGTGTAAAAATCACAAAAAAGTCTTGCACAAATCTGCACCACTTTTTTGTGTTCAACATTTAGAAGAACAGATAGTGCTATAGAATCTCCCCCGATGTCTAATATTTACCACAGATGTCACAGTAAATTTTATATGTAATTACCATAACTACCGGAAAAGCCTAAGTTTTTCAGCACAAAAAATGTTGTCTGAAATCCAACTCGTCTTATACTCGTAGTAAAAAACTAGAGTAGGTTTACCAGGTTTTTGGTTAAAATTAAGTGCCTCGCTATTTGGTCGGCTATATCTTGATATAATACTGGATATATCAAGACATGGAGATCAATTTGTACATAGTTAGTTTTGAAAACATACTTTTGTTTTGTCATTTTTTAATATATATTTTTATACTGGATATATACATTTAAATTTCATAATATATGAAATTTCCTTAAACGTGATACTTGACTGAGGCTGTGTAAAGAGTGCAGAATAGTGAAGAGGTTCCTGTGAGTAATAATGCTAAACAATATAAAGTACCATATATACTCGAGTATACCTAGGTTTTTCAGCACAAAACAACATGTGCTGAAAACCAAACTCGGCTTATACTCGAGTAAATGTATATATTACAACATGGAAAAAAATACTGCATTTTGTATTGATTTTCATTTTTTTAATAATTAGCAAACTTTTATATTCAACTTTCAAAACTTTTTTAAAAAAGTTACAAAAGTATAAAAAGTATTTAAAAAAAACCTGACTAACAACTGTGAAACTTTTAAAAAAATACCTCTTTGAAATTTTTACTTTTTTGATACCTCTAGAAAAAAAAAATTGACAAAATGTTGACAAAATAAACTATAAAAAAGGTTTTTAAAAAAACTTGCTAAAAATGTTTAGCACTTTTTAGTCAGTTTTTTTTTACTTTTCAGAGTTTTTCCATCAAAAATTTCCAATTCCGTGCTAGAAGCTTTTCTGAGATAGTAAAAAAGTTCAAGTATAAAAAGTTTTTTTAATTGCCAATATTTTGATGGAATGAACTCTAAAAAGTAAAAAAAAAACTGACTAAAAAGTGCTAAACGATTTTAAAAAGTCCCAGTTGGCGAATACATCTAACTTTTGTCTAAACAGCTGGATGTGTTAGACAAATACAATGGGGGTCATTTATTAAGGGTCCGATTCGAGTTTTCCCGACGTGTTACCCGAATATTTCCGATTTGCGCCGATTTCCCCTGAATTGCCCCGGGATTTTGGCGCACGCGATCGGATTGTGGCGCATCGGCGCTGGCATACACGCGACGGAAATCGGGGGGCGGGGGGGGGGGGGGGTGGGCAACGAAAACCAGACGGATCTGAAAACCGCCGCATTTAAAAAAAAATGTGTTGCGAAACTTGCACTTACCTTCACCAGGTATAGGCCGGTGTATTTCAGGGTATTCCAGCGGGCCTCGGCGGACTTCAGCGCAGCACCTGGTGGACGTCGGAGGAACTACCTTAGTGAATCCCGGCCGGACCCGAATCCACCGCAGAGAACGCGCCGCTGGATCGCGAATGGACCGGGTAAGTAAATCTGCCCCAATAACTCCTTGTACATCTCCTTTACTTTTGAGATGATTCCTCATCCATGTCCAAGAAGCCCATTCCTTCTTTTTACAATGACCAGGACCATCATAAATCTGGAAGGATAACAAAGATTTCTCCCAAACATCAGCAAATAGGGCAATTATCCAGTAGTAGAGAGAACCGAATTATAGACCCAAATAGACTAAGCCACAAAAATGTAAAGCGCAGCTAATAAATAACTACTACAACATGGTGGAGGTACAACAGCAGGAAATGTAGATCTAAGTGTAGGGACAACTTGATAGTGGGAGGTGATAAGCAGAGGTTATAAAACAAAGGCAACTTTCCTTATAAACATTATGAGGGTAAAGTTTTGCATTATTAGTGAGGGGCTTTCAAAAGGGGGACATTATTAGGCAATGGGGCACATAAGACGACATAATAAGTGTTGGAGCATTTTAATGTAGCAACCACTAAGAGTGTCAATATCCAGAGTAAGAAACCAGCTTAGTTGTTATAGAGCGCTCCCTACCGAGAAGCAGACAGACATCTCCAAGCGTGTAGGAGCCACCATAACAACCTCCTGCGGCACAGAGTCAGAAAATCTGCCTGAAAAGAGAACACTTAAAAATACACTTTAATGAAAAACTTTAAAATTGGGCCACTCTTCACCCAATGAACTAACAGTTTTATTCAGGCTTTCAGCAGTGTGGGGTCAGTGAGACAGGGTACAGATGTATCCACAGTCTCGCTCTTTTAATATCTCCCCCTCCACTGCTGAACTACGGTGTTGCTATATTCTCATAGCTATATTACTCCTATCTAATTGTGGGTCACAGAGTTCTGTCGAATAGTGATATTTCCATGGATGCTGCGGATAATGGCGGTCAGCTATCCTTATCTATCTATGTATCCCATGCCTATTGTACCTGACGCGTTTCTACAGCCCCAGTCAGTGGGTGCCGTCATCAGAGGCAAAAGGTTAATCTCAGGTGCGCATAGTATTGCGGCGGCACACCACACAATTTATATTGGTGCAGCCGCCAGCATAGTCTCGGCAATACTGAGCCGTGCGCGCACAAGTGCACGCCCGCTCTATAAAAAGGAAGCCACTCCCCCCCCAAGCAAGTGAGGGCAGAGGTTCATCGCCGATCACCAATGGGAGGGCCGAGGCGTTCCCAGAAGAGAGGGCTCGTGCCTGAGCAGCCTATCACGCTGTCTCAGGCATTAACCCTGAACCAATCAGAGTGAAGAAGAACTGGTAAAGAATGGAACAGTGTCACACATCAATGCCGATATATCACTTAGACATCCTAATTAGTGACCTATTTATTCTATACTGTCCCACTCCTGTTGACGCACATACTATGTATTTGGGGGATCGTGTTGCGGCAATGCCCACAAATAGTGAACACTGATAAGTAAAGGAGCATGTATGAAAGCTCAGGAAGGATATGCTATATATATAGAAGCTCAGAAGAACTAAGTTCTATAGATGAAATACATGAGGTGAGAGACGTAGATCATAGGTATCAGGGTAAACAGGATACTATCCATAAGGGTACATTTATTTCTTATTCATGTAGATTTAAACATGGACAGCAGAATCATAACGTTACCTATAAAAAACAGGCATAACTAATTGGGTCATTCAAACCCTGCAGTTTTTCAGTCATTAGAACACATATCCATCTGGCCTCGCGTTGGAGTAAAAGGCGATCCAGGTCACCTCCTCGTGCCAGAGGTGTCACTAATTCCACCCCGTGGAACTCCATCATGGTTCTCCCATACATGTCAGGCAATGGTGGTGTCATTACCATTTTTGATGTCCCTGACATGTTCCCTGATATGCACACGAAATTCCCTGGATGTTTTCCCCACATATTGAATCCCGCATTGACAAGCGAGCAGGTAGATGACGCCAGAGCTTCTGCAGTTAATAAACTGCCACTTTTTGAAAAGACTATGCATCACGGAGGTGGTCACGGAGCTGGTCACTGATCTATCTGCCTGTTGTTATAAAGCTACATGCTTTGCAGGAACCGCATTTATGCGTGCCAAGTGGGGGCTTAGGGAGCCATGTTTCATGTCTGATGGGCGTAAGATGACTATGAACCAATTTGTCCCGGATATTTTGACCTCTACTATATGGGATCTGTGGAAAGTCCCCAATCTGATCACCCACATCTGGATCTAACTTCAAAATTTTCCATTGGGTTGCCAAAATGTCCCTTATTTGTTGATGGTGCGAATCATAGGTCCCTTTGATCCGTACATTGGCCTCTGATTCCTGTTTATTTTTTGGACTCAAGAGGGTATCCCTATTGCTCATTATTGCATAGTGATGCGCCTCTTTAAGTACTGCGTCTGGATACCCTCTTGCCTGGAATCTAGATCTTAAAGGGGTATTCTCGTCTGGGCATTCACATTCAGTTTCACTAATCTTCCATACACAAAAACTTCTTCAATTGGATGTTATTAAAAAAAATGTTCCTGTGTGAAGATAATTTCTCATAAACAGCCATGTTGTCCCTTAGAAACGAGATGGCTTCCTCGGTTACGACCACGTCCCACTCTGGTAGCGGTGGCCAGACATGCGCTATTGAGTCCTGCCTGACCTCCTGGATTCAGCCATCATTACCACAGGGCGGCTGTGGTGTTATGCAGTAACTCCCGGACATTTCATTTACAAAAACTTTTTGTTTATTTGTGCAATGTCTCCAGTAGAGGTGGCCGTATCCGAGGAAGCCATCTCGTTTCTAAGGAACCATATTACTACATTTATGAGAAATTATCTTCACACAGGAACATTTTTTTTAATAACATCTAATTGAAGAAATGTTTATATATGGCAGATTTATCAAACTTAATGTGAGTGCCCCAGATGAGAATACCCCTTTAAATCTGAGGCTGCCGACAGATATTCCACCATATCCGAGCAATTTCTTCTGGCATGGCGAAATTGCCCCTTAGGTATTCCTTTTTTTCAATGGCTTGGGATGCCAGCTGTTCCAAACAAGTAAGGAATTATTGGCTGTGGTTTTTCTGTATATCTTCGGGACCAGTCTCACAGATGTAGACTTGCTGATCCACAGGTCCAAAAACGAGATGGTCTCTTGGTGGATCTCAGATGTCAAAAAGTTCCATAGTGTCACTGCGCTTACAGTAAGGAAATCCCTGTCTATGGTGATGGTAGAACCTCCTCTCCTCTAGATGTAGAGGATGCCCCCTGTCTATAGTGATGGTAGAACCTCCTCTCCTCTAGGTGTAGAGGATGCCCCCTGTCTATGGTGATGGTAGAACCTCCTCTCCTCTAGGTGTAGAAATCTGCAACTTTTTTTGTTCTAACATTTAGAAGAAAGATAGTGATGAATCTCCCCCATTGTCTAATATTACACAGAGTCAGTAAATTTTATATGTAATTACCATATATACTCGAGTATAAGCCTAGTTTTTCAGCACAAAAAAATGTGCTGAAAATCCAAACTCGGCTTATACTCGAGTAAAAAAAAAATGTAGGTTTTACCAGGTTTTTGTGGTAAAATTAAGTGCTGTCAATAGGAATACACATGCACTGTATCAGATGTAACAGGGCCCATCCAGTGGGGGGCCCAGTCAGCCAACTCAGGAGCCATCTAGAAGAAAGGATAACTACTGCAGGGCTATAAGGATATTAGGTTTTTATTCCTTATTCAATTGCAAAATAAATAAATTGGGGGGTATGTCTACAGAAAGGGAGGCATTAGGTCTGGAGGGCCACAGAAAAGAAGGAATAAGGCCCCACTCCCACAGAAAGGGGACACAAGCTGGGGGCTACAGAAAGGGAGGCCTAAGGTGAGGGATTTAAGAAAGGGAGGTGTCAGGAGTCAGGGGTAGTGGACCCACTGAAGCACCACGGGAGATGTAAGCAAACACCTAGGAGTGGAGTATAAGTGGCACCCAGTTTTCACTGCCACAAAGCGGGTTGGACTTGCGGGTTGGACCACCAGGTCGCTCCACAGGCATGACTTTGCCGGCGGTGGTGGGCAAGGTGAAGTACAGAATCGTGTGACTGATATAGTGTCGCGGACAGGCTGGAGATCAGGACAGGCAGCACAGGATCAGAGTCAGGTAGAAGGCAGAAGGTGGTCAGAGCTGGCAGCAGAGGAGTGAAGTCAGGAACGGAACCGGGATCACAAAGGGGAATCACAATAAATGCACAAAAATGCAGGAACAAGCTTTCTCTAGGACTCTAGGGGCAAAGATCCGGCAGGGGGGTAAAGGAAGAGGCAGTCCATTTATCAGGGCAGATGGCCAGCAACACCAATTAGCGGCATGCTGGCCCTTTAAATCTCACAGAGCCGGCGTGCAAACACTAGGAGGCGGGTACGCACGAGTCGTACCACAGGAGAGGCCACTGGAGAAAGGAGTGGCGTGTGTCACGGTGTTCTGTCAATTGTCCTGTTCTGTCGGTCATTGGACCTTTAGGTTCCTGATCCTGGTCTATTCTCATTCTACTCATGAGAAAATATTATAGGGATATATTATATTGCTTACTCAGATCATGGGCCATCATTAGGATAACCCTGAGTGATACAAAGGTTTCAAATACAATTACTGTTTACTGTGGACCTGGCTTCTTGCCACAGTGAGTTAATCACATTTTTACATTACTGAATCCTGCATGGCATGATACTCCCTACATTCCCTACTGTTACAAAGTTTATTAATCTTAGCACCACAGACATTCTGTAACATTAATAATACACCACAAGAGCTTTTCTATACTCAACCTATAGTCCCTCATTACGACAGCACTAGAACACCCAGCATGCCTCGCAACGTGACTGGAGTGAGTGCAGGGACAAGGGAACATCTTGATCTGTTATGGGTTTCGGCAAATTTATATTTCGCAAAACATGTTATTAATAATTTCAAGAGAACTTATTGCATTTTTACATGACAGAAGTCACCATAGAAACTATTAGGACAAAAACAGACGACTGAGTCACAACCTGCAGCTCTGGAGTGTATAAAGGATATACTGTATCCATTATCACTCCTGTATGGATTTACTTTTCCCATATTGTAAGGGAGGAGGGACCTTTGCAGTATATTAGAGAAATAAGGGTAACAGATTACAGTTTATTTGCCAAAGGTCTTCTGAAAAACTGAAAGCTTAAATTAAATTGGTTGTTATGGGCAACTGCTAGTCTAAGTTAAGGTAATTATTCGGCATTAATGTGAGATAGAAAACCATCTCATGTATTTAGGGAGAATGGGCTCTCTCATCGCAACTTAGTTATATAGTTAATACAGTTGAAAAAAGACAAATGTCCATCTAGTTAAACCAAGGAATAAAAGGGAAGTGATGTAATGGAACACAATTCTATATACCTTATATACTCGAGTATAAGCCTAGTTTTTCAGCACAAAAAAATGTGCTGAAAACCCAAACTCGGCTTATACTCGAGTAAAAAATATATAGGTTTTACCTGGTTTTTGTGGTAAAATTAGGGGCCTCGGCTTATACTTGGGTCGGCTTATACTCGAGTATATACGGTAATAATATAACCACTAAAGTTATTTTGATGTAAAACACATTTAGACCCCATCTGTAGCTCTCTACACTCTCTGCTGTGATCAGCACCTGAGCTTGGCTATCACACAGATTCACAGTTCTAACAGTAAGGATACATGTACACGACCGTTATTGTGGGCGTGATCTAGCCACACTAGATCATAACCACAAAAAAAAGGTCTGTTGCACACTTTGTCGCACCGCAACCTGAGCAGGTGGCTGCGCCATAAAAGATAGAATATGTCCTATCTTCTGGTGGATTCTTGCCGCAGATGCTCAGCTTTCTTTTCAGAGGTGAGAAGTGAGGGGTGCTCCCCTCTTCTGCACCCAGCTGCGTGCTCCCCTGGGAGCCAGCCCAGATGAGCACATAGTCGTGCATGTAGCCCAAGGAAGCCATTTCTCCTGAGATGATGCCTTGTTTTATGATATAACTTTATCTGGAACAACGTTCGACCATATTTTCTGTACGGACCATTTATATATTTATATTAATTAATCATGTCCCTCTTATTTGTCTCTTCTCCAGACTAAATAAATCTAACTATTTAAATTCTTCCACATAACTGAGATCTTTCATACCCCCTATCAATTTTATAGCTCTCCTTTGCAGGTAACTGGGTAACAATCAACGCATTTCAAGCACTTCATGTATATATGCACAAAAAAAATTAAAAGTTAAAATAAACAATACATTGATTTGAAAGTGTTCTGTTATATAGCTCCTGATCATCAAGAGCGGGAGTGACATCATTCCAATCATCATAGCAACAAAAAGGACTCTCGATTGTAGATCACATGATCTCTGAATGTCGTAACCCAGAGGATTAAGCCTCAAAAAAATTCCACCTTTGTGTATTCTGAAGCATTTACAACAGTGGAGTGGAGAAAGGGAACCTGTCACCAGGGATCTCATTTTTACTAAAGAAAGGTTATAGAAGCCCATTACAGCTACAGTGCACATCTGCCTTTCGCTTTGTCCTAGCATTACAATAAAATTGTTATAACGTACCTGGCATCCGGACAGAATCCTCTGTGTAGTCCCAGGGTTTGGGCTTCAGTTTGGATGCATTTCAAAAAACAACATGTGACTTGTCTGTGCCGCAGACTGCTCAGCTCTTGGCCCCCACCTTTGTGCTCCTGTACAGCTCCTACCTCCCCCAGCAGTCTGCAGAACAGACAAGTCACATGTTGTTTTTTGAAATGCATCCAAACCAAAGCCCAACCCCTGGGACTACACAAAGGATTCTGTCAGGGTGCAAGGTAAGTTATAACACACAATTATATTGTAATGCAAATGCTTATAGAAGGCAGAAAGGTATATGTGCACTGCAGCTGTAATGGTGCTTTGCAACCTGTCTTTAGTAAAAATGAGGTCCCTGGTGACAGGATCCCTTAAAAATGTATTAAATTGATTATAACACAGGATGATATCGAACTAAAAAGTCTACAAAAGAAATACAGGAAACTAAGGATAATTTGCGACCCTGTCTAAAGAAAAAGATGATGAAATATTGAAAAAGGATTACTGATTCCATAAAATGGGGTGGGGGAGTGTGACAGTAATGGGTCAGGATCCGGACCAGACCCAGTCTAATAGTCTAATTGTGCTTCGTTTGATTGGAGGGTAGGGGGGGGGGGTGTTTAATTATTTCAAACCAAAACAGAACAGAACATAACATTATATTCTCATTCACAGAACCAGACTGGATAGCTAAAATAGCTCTTATCTGTACATTTGATATGTACTTTTGTATGGTATGACCTATTGTATTTCTCATCGTGACGGAAGTTAGAGGTTTCTAAAACTTTTCCACGGGGACCATAGCTTAATAAATTTGTCCTGGGCTCTCAATTTCCAGCTAGCCAACTCTTCCATACAGTAAATATGGTCTAAGCGATCTAGCCATTCCTTAATTGTGGGGGGCTCTTTTTGTAGCCATATAGAGGAAATCGTTAGTTTAGCCGCTTGAACTAGAAGTGTGCTCAGGTCTTTTTTTGATGGATTCCATGTGGGGGTTGGACGCCATAGGTGGACAGATTCCGGACTCAACGTTATTGTTTTGCCCATGATTTGATCTGGGTGGCACTTTACCTCATTCCAGTAGCATCGTAATTTGGGGCATCTCCAAAAGATGTGACCTAATGTTCCCCCGTTGTTGCCACGTCTCCAAAAGGTATCTGATGTAAGCAATCTTTTCTGCATGAGGACGGTAGGTTTATTTAACACACTTAGAAAAACCAAGCAACCTCTGATGAATCTGCTTGAATTGTTTGGCTGTGATTGTAATGCCATAGCACTCTTTATGGACTCCCTGGACAACAATAAGCACAGTTTGAGGATTACCACACTTTTGATACTGCCAAAACTGTGGTTTTGGACCTTACATTGCAGGGTTTTACCCAATTTAATGGTAATATCAAATACTCACAGAAAGCCTACAGTACAGTGGTGCACGCAACAAGCCAACATCCTAAACACTAAATTCAGGCTATAGCAGTGGTGGAATGAAATAGGGCCAAACAGAACTGTACTAACATCACTGATTATGAAGAAGATGCAATGAGAATTAAAAACCGACTGTAGTACGGAGGGTACACTAATTGGATAGTAAAAAAGGGCTATTGTGATTGCAGATAACAAACCCAGGAATGCCTTGGTACCACCAAGAAGCAAAAATGCTGATACTCATCTTTTTGAAATTGTAAAGCGGAATAGGGAGATGCCTAAAACACCAACCCTAGTATTAAACTACAGTCCCCAATTCTATAGCATAGAAAACATTGGAAGAACATTGGAGAACATCCTGTACAATGAGTGCAGAATAATCTCCTGGAGAAATAGAATTTTGGGTAACAGGTTTTCACCATCTATGGTTCCACATAACCCCAAAAATAAAACCTGTTTACTTGGGTCGGCTTATACTCGAGTATATACGGTAATAATAATATGAGTATAATAGTGAATCTCTCGGCTTCCCAGTTGGACATGACTTTGTGTGGTCCGCGCTGCCCATGATGACACTATAGACGGTAATTGAGGATGTGAATGGAGACGGCCCACTTGAGTTAGACCCATTTATTCGTGACGCTGCGTTCAATTAGAAAGGCAAAAATAGAAACACAACTCCGAACATTCATTTATATTCATAGGTTTTGCTAAATTGGGTAAAATTTTCCTTTCCGTCCTATCGTAAGGATTAACGATTTATTGTGACCTTCTATTTATAGGGAAATCATTGCCCAGTTACGACACGGGGACAAGTTTATTCCCGGACTCTGCTTCAGTTCATAGTGCAGGTATTTATAGTGTCCAACTATACGGGAACACCGGGGGGGGGGGGGGGTGGAAAAGTTTTACACTACGTTTCACAACATGTGTTTCGTACAACCTAAAAGCTACGCCCTGTATTGGGCCTCGGGGAGTGTAGTTTGATACTAAGGTGCAGATTAATCTATGATGTAGCTGGTAAATAACCCAGTGGGCCGGAGAGACGTAGGGGTGGGATGGACAGTAGGGATATTGAGGGGCCATTGGGCATCAAAAATGATGATTCTGCTATCCTGAGCTCTCATCACGAGAACTAACTGAAGGAAAGTAGATATGAGCAGGTAGATACACCAGACCAGCCACAATAAGCAGGTAGGTAGCAGCACCATGATCCACACACAACTAGAATGTAGTAGCACCAACCCAACACACAACCAGTAGGTAGTATCACCAGGTCCCTTACAGAACCAGTAGATAGCATCACCAGACCCTGCACACAACTAGTAGGTAGTATCACCACAAATCACGCACAACCAGCAGGTAGCTGCCCTAGACCCAACATACAAGCAGTAGGTAGATGCCCCATGTCTAACATATAACCAGTAGGAAGCTTCCCAAGGCCCAACACACAATCAGTAGGTAGTATCAGCAGAGCTTGCATACAACCAGTAGGTAGTATCACCAGACCTCTAACACAACCAGTAGGTAGT
>WNYA01002306.1:0-12324 GCA_019512145.1 Engystomops pustulosus
CTTGGTCCAATTACAGCAAAAATTTTGAAACTCCAATTGTCACCGGGGCAAAAAAAAAAAAAATGTCTAGAACTTCAATTATAAAATATACAGTTTCGACTTACATACAAATTCAACTTAAGAACAAACCCCCAGTCCCTATCTTGTACGTAACCCGGGGACTGCCTGTAAATGAAATTGTTCATGTGAAATTGTTAATCAAGTGTATAAGTGGTTTAAGAAACATGAGCAGTGGATTTTGATTTTATTCAGATTACAAGAAGAGGAATTAAAATGTTTTCTGACCTGCCTCTGTTAGTTTACCAAAGGATTTTGCTAGCAGGTAGAAATTATTAATAAGTATTTTCAGTTAATATGGTCTTTTATATTCCTTCTTTAACCTAAGAAAACCTGTGAATATCACAAATGCTTTCCATATTGTATTTCCTAAAATTTTTCATGTAATAAAACTCACTTTCACGACTGATTCTTTGTTTTACTATTAAATACAAAGCACACAAATGCATTGCCAATTAAGGATCACTTTCAATTTCCTTCATGTTTCCTTACCTTGCCAATATATATTTTATCCTTCTACCTTGTCTCAAGGAAGATTGATGATGCATATCATATTCAATAAAAAGACATTTAAATTAAAATCATATATCCATGGTTGCTTCAAATTGCTTTCCTACAAACAATATAGTGTGATGTTTCATCTTTGAACATGACCTTGATAATTAATATAAGCCTGCCAAAGATTTTAATATATTTATTTCTATCATAATAATTTTGAAGATTGAAGTTAAAGTTTATTATTATTTATTATATTTTATTTTATTTGTTTTATTTTATTTTATTATTAATTTAAATTGCCCTTCAATTAACACTGAAGGAAAATGGGCAAAGATGATATTAGACAGCTCATAATCACTGAATTTTGGTGTTTCATTCTTTTCTTAAATTTTCATTTTCAAATAGACAATGTTAAGAGTTAAGGACAGACATGAACAGTGAGCCCAAAAAATAGACCCACTGAGCTGTCACTACCTACTTGCCTATCCTACCTCAGGCAGTAGGTAACAACTGGTTGACATTCCTTTCCTGCACCATACACAAAAACATGACAAACAAACAAATAAGAATAGTCATACAAATAAGTGTCTAAGCTAAATATTTTTTTGAAAGGCAGCCCTTTTAACCCCAACCATAACTTACAAGAAGCCTAATAACATTATGTGGGATTAAGCCAAACCAGTATATCTATTCCAGAAGGAACAGATTTCCAACTAAAGAAAGCACTTTTTTTTATCTGGTTCATTCAGAAACAAGAGACAAACAGATGTTGAGAAGACAAGCAAGGGAGAGAAAATTTAAAAAATATGAACTGCAGAAAACACTATCAAGCTCAAAAGAAGACTTATTGCAAGCACTGGAAGGGAACAAACACTCATTTGGATTACTCGAGATAGGGACATTTAGATTTATATTAGATAATCCAAGCCTATAACTCGCTGTCTGTAGGGTCAGATGTTAGATGCAATCTACAATAATACAGGCTTACTGTTATAGCGGTCCCTGCTGGGGCAGCTGAGGCAACACTTGAGCCCACTCAGCCTAGGGCTTCAGTACATACTACAAGCTGCACTACCCTAAAGCTGACAGCTCTGTCTAGGACTGTCTACTAGATCTGACCAATAGTGTATTTGTACCAGTCCAATCACATAGGCATTAAAGCTTCTTTTCTGTCCCATATCCTATGTATTTAATATAGACTGCTTGACACTGCCTGTGACTCTGATCACACTGTGTTCTTAATTCACTTGAGTCCCTTGCACCTTGTGGTCCATGCCACTTCAGTTTGAACTATTGTTGAATTATTTTAATATCTCTAATAAAAGTGATGTTTTTCATCTGTTCGGATTTGGGCCAATTTTGAATACCTAGAGGCAGCTTTTTAAAATTTCTGTGTGCAAAGTACATAGTCAAAGTCAATAGGACACAGATTGAAAACCACTGTCAGCTTCTGCATTCTCCTTTATATACTGCATAGTGATCACCAGCTATAAAAAGAATTAAGTATAGCTGCTGGGTCTAATCAGACCCAGTACAGCTCTGCCCCAGACATCTGCCCCACAGAGGGTTGTGAGGGAAAAAAACAGTATGACCTTTATGACCTCACAGAAGACATAGTAAGAACAAACACACATGAATTATAAATAAATATTTTGAATTAAACATGAATATTTCCCAATAAAATGTAAAAAAATCCCCCCTTTTACTATTAAATACATTGTCATAGTCAACCTGTAGGCCTGATTTCACGTGTGTCCCTGCAACCCACGTCTCAGGTCGTGGGTACACCTGTGTCTCGCTCCAGTCCCCGGCACCTCCGCGGCCTCCATCTTTCCCCCATGCTTCCTTACCTCCCCATGCTCCCGCTCCGGATTCATCAGCGCGGCGTGGGCGGCCCTGCCACTCGAAGATTTAAAGGGCCAGCACACCGCTAATAGGTGCTGGCCATTTCCTGGAATTTTATAAAAGCTGGCCACTTCCTGCATCCCCACCAGATCTTTGTGCCTCACAGCCTTAGAGAAAGCCCCCAGTGATATTCCTGCGTTCCAGTGTGTTCCTGCTCCTTAGTTCCTGTGTTCAAGTGTTGCCATGTTCCTGTGTTACCAGAGTCCCTCAGTGTTCCTTTGTTACCAGAGTTCCGCCGTGTTGCTGTGTTCCTGCATTGCTGTGCTCATGTGTCCCGTGTGCCTGTGTTCACGTTCCCATCTGCCTGGACCTCCTGTTGCTGACCCCGGATTTGGACTTGACCTTGCATCTCTGTCGCCTGCCCCGACCCTGTGCCTGGACCCAACCACGAGTCTATCTTCAGTAAAGGTACCTCGACCTCGGCTGCCACCATGGGCTAGTTGCACCTGTGGAACGACCTGTTGGTACTGCTGCAGCAAGACCATCCCGCTTTGTGGTGGGCTCTGGTGAAAACCGGTCCCAGGAGTCGGCTATTACAGAGGATCCAGAGGATCCACTGATCCTGAACCCTGACACCTGTGACCATACATATTATATATCAAAGGGATGACTCATGCTAGTGATTTCATTTATAATTCTAATTTTGAGTAAATATGTAAATTTACAAAACAATTTCCTTGACTATACGAACAAGGATTTTTCCCCATTATTTGTAACTTATTTTTCACAAGCCCTAGTTGTAAAAAACACTGCAATAATGTATAAAGTAGCATGCAATAAAAGAAGTTAAGACTCTTACACCTAAATGAAAATTTGCTAAAAATGCCTCCTTCATTAAAGCTTTTTCAGGCCTAGCCGTTAAGGGTTTGACAATTTCTGATTTTGACTGAAAAATAATAATGCAAAATAATAAAATAAGTGTGACCTTAGGTATAATCATGTAAAACAAAAAACAAAAGTGTCTTATATTGAAGACCTTGTGTAAATGGTTATAAAATAAATCCATACATATTTATTTAAATTTAGAGGCTCAGTGCCAATGCACACTTCAGGTACAGAATGTAGCACAACATCCATGGCTAGCAACAGTGAAGCACACTGCGAATCTACCAGCCGGCACTCATAGTGGTGTAAAACACATCCCATGCTTTTACAGCATAACATTGGTATAGTCACAAAAAGGACTCACAGAAACTCTTTCACATTAATAAATCTGTCAGCAGTGTTAATATTTTTTTTCCCATTCACCTGTTCATATTGAAGTATAAATGCAGGAAATGTGTCAGAATTCTAAAGCTGTGTCCCAAATGGAGCAACAAAAAATAAAGGCGTGAGTGTTTAAAAAATTAGGATTTGTGGCACCAACACAAAAAAATGGACTTGGTGACACAAATAATAAATGACCCCCAATATGTTTAGTCGGGTCAGGAGATTCCTTATCTATTGGTTCCTTCTGTATTGAATTTCCAGAAAGGAACATTGCGAGCTACCCATAATCAAACACTAGTCAGTATGACCCAGTGTTTAAGTGCAGACTAACTATTCTAAAGTTGCATTTTTTAGGTTTCCAACTCTAAAACTCTGAGTTGTCCTTTTTACAACAGCATGACCTTTGGCTCCTTCTGAGCAGCTGTTTTATGCTGTAGAAGAAGGCATCACCTTCCATTACAATGGCTTTTCCTGCTTACTGCAGTCCCCAGTCTCATGTACTTCAGTGAAAGCGCGGCTGCATATAGCAGGGGCAGCTACTGCATGATGGAAAGAGTTGTGTTCTTCAAGCTTCTTTCACACTACAAAACCACTGTATCAGCAGGGGTGCCACACCCTTACAGTCCTTATCACTCATTAATTAATTATAATTACTGCTGAAAATCCCTTCAATTACTGCACAGTAATATTGCAATAATGTTGTGTTTTACAATGAAGTAATCAAGTGTCGAAAGAAGATGAAAGTAAATGGAAGTGGTGTTCAGAGAATTCTGGTGAAAATGGCCTTTGGGGTGAGGAAAGTAGACTCAGGCATCAGTAATCAAAAACTGCGAAAACAGCTCTGAATGTGCAGTTAGAGTTGGTATTTCATTAGAGAGTTGGCAGAAAAAGAGGACGCTAGATTAGCAAACATGAGTAGGTGATGAAATGGACCTTCAGAATAAATTATTGGATAGGCCAAAGTTTCCTCACAAGCTCCCCACTTAGGAAAGTAGTAACAGAAGCCACTTTGATAAAATATGATTTGTCTTTCACAACATCTTTACAATTACAACATTCAGAAATAGATATTAGAAGATGTGCAATGTGAAGTGTGCCTTGCTTTGTGCTGGGAATTTAGTTGTCACAGTGAAATAAATAAAGTATATTAGTAATGGTCTGTGACACCTTCTTTTACAAAGGTTATTTGAACTTAAAGAAATGAATGTGTTGATAATTGAATTTACTGGTATAAGATTGCTGGGTCTGCATCTACCTCTCTGACTGTATTCATCAAGGGCAAGTTATGAAAATGAATAGTTGAATATATTTTTAGCGTTACAGAACAATCCGATACAGTATAACTGTATAACATAATACAGTCTTCACAGCAGTTTTCTCTTGCATATATCAAAATCCCCACCTTTTCATTAGTTTATGAGAACAAAGGGGAAAAGATGAAGTCTTAATTCAGATTTTTTTATAAATACAGGAATGCTGACACTGTATTAATGTGATCGTTTTTTACCTTTGTTAGATGCCATGTAAAATTAATTATGCAGTAAAGGACAAAGAAGTATTTCCTATTTCTGTGAATTCCTTTGTTTTAAAACTTATGATAGTGGGAATGTTTCCTGAAGCAAAATAACATTTTGCTTACATAAACGATAGACTATATAATTACTAGCCATTTTAAATATTCACCTTTTAGCTGTATACAATTTCATAGTAATGCAATAAATAAATAATATATTATTAAAAGCAATGATATTTCTTAGTAATAATACTAAAAGTAGAGAGAGAATACTTCTCAGTTGTTGAGTTATTCATAGCTTTATTTCCTATATATTGCAAATGTTCTTTCCAAAGTAGGACATAGTTTCTTATGAAAGGCACTGCATAGTAATCCTTTACATAACCTACAATGACCCACTTAAGCAAGTAAATAGACAGACAGATATTTCAAAAAGCTATAACAAGGACAACTAAAACAAGTTTTTACACATTACAGGCAGTCCCCGGGTTACATACAAGATAGGGACTGTAGGTTTGTTCTTAAGTTGAATTTGTATGTAAGTCGAAACTGTATATTTTATCATTGTAGTTCCCGACAATTTTTTTTTTTTGCCCCAGTGACAATTGGAGTTTCAAATTTTTTTGCTGTAATAGGACCAAGAATTATCAATAAAGCTTCATTGCAGACAATTTTAAGCTGATTATTGCAATCTGGGACTATTTTAAAGCATCCAGAGAGCTTCACCAGAGGTCACAGTGGGCAGAGGGGTCCGTCTGTAACTATGGGTTGTCTGTAAGTCGGGTGTCCTTAAGTAGGGGACCGCCTGTACTTACATTTTCAACACTCCTTCAATGATACCCATGGGAATGACTTAATGGGGCACATTTACTTACCTGGTCCTGTCGCGATCCCCGAGGTGCGTTGTCAGATGATGATGAAGTCTGGCACGATTCACTAAGATCGTGCACCCGATATCCTGCATGTGTCGCTTTCCTGCTGAGGTCCGGCGGAGTTAACCTTCTTCTTTCCGGTGTATGCAAGTGCATGTCTTGTGACACAATTTGAATTTTAAATCCCGCACTTAGTCCGAATCAGTCTGGTTGTCCGACGGCCACGCCCCCCGATTTATGTCGCATAAAAATTGGCGGGATTGCGCCAAAATTTGATTAGGTGCTACAAAAACCCAGGTTAAATGCGGCACTAATTGGAAATAGTTGGTAAACCGAAGGAAATGCGGTGTGCAGATCCTTAGTAAATGTGCCCCATTATGTCGACTCTTGTGTTGCACCAGAGAAAGTTAAATTGCTCTCACTGGTACTCTACTTTCCAGGCTAACTGGGATAAGCAAAAGAGGATCGTCAATATGACATTTAGGTATTACATTTACATATAATTTTTTGACACATTGGACCACATATATTAAACAATGTTCGCCCGAATTCTGGCTTAGATTGCACATAAATGTTAGGTTTTATGATATCCTCTTTTAATGTGCCTCAATTGCGTGATTCAAATCAATTGTAAATATAAGCAAGTAATGACTCAGCAACAGCTGATTCAAGTCTCACTCATGCCCCGGGCAAGTCGGCACTGCGTAAACTTTATTTGTTATACCAGTCTATATAGAAAAATAGGAAAAAGAGCTAGACAGGGAGGAGCATAGAAAGCATAACAATATCAGACATTGTTTTGTTTGGATAGCTATCCTGCTGTCACACGTTCACGTCAAGTACATTTCTGAAATTCTTTAGCCCTGATGCTTTGGTTGCTGCCCACGATACCGGTGCCATCTTAAAATGTATTCTCTGTTACAATGCTTTTAGGAAAATAGGTAGAAATGACAGAATTTGATCTATCAACTAGGTTTACCTTAACAGTCTAGTCTTAGTCTAGAAGGACCTACCAATTTGCCCAGATGTGTATCGTTCTCCTCTTCACCAGTTGGGTGACAGCAGACCCCTGTTGGGTGTGCTCCCATTTAGTGGACTTTTACATATGGGAATCAAATCTCTTCTCTACCTTTCCCTATTCTAGGGGGGCTGTCTTGTTTGTCTCTGGGGTACATGACCTTAGGGGATCTTTGGCTTGCCTAACTCCGGGTACTCAGGGGTAACCATGGGGTACAGTCCCTTGGTGGTCTGGTCTATGGTTTTACTGACCAGTTTCTTGAGGCAAGGTACTATGCATATCCCAGTTACTTTGAACGCCACCAAAATCACCAGAATAATGATGCCCACCTGTACTAACCAATGTTTCCACCCATTTAATCATGCAAACCACTGATCCCATGGGTAAGTCCTGAGTTCCTTTTCAACTCTTCAGAAAAAAACTGGTCAACTGTTTTATGGCGTGGGTGACCTTTCAATCAGGGCCTGTATTGTCGGGAATGTAGGTACAAAAGGTTTCCCCTATCATCTTGCAGACCCCACCCTTCTCTGCCAGCAACATATCTAGGGCCATTCTGTTCTGGAATGCCATAATGGAGGTAGGTCTCAACTGGTCTGCCAGTCCCTGAAGAGCATCACGGGTGTAGTTGACAAATCTCTTCTGATTATAATATATGTAATTTATCCAGTCCACATTTTTATTAATCATAATGATGGGTATCAGTGATTCAAACCCTGCTTTTACTTTTTCTCTGGCCTTAAACTTGTCTGGTACGCCCCTAGGGACACCTATCGAATCTATATAAACATGGTATTCAAAGCTGCCTCCAGGTGAAGTATCCCTTCTCCTTCTGCTCTGCACGCTGGTCCTACCATTCTCCTGGGAGTGGTCGGGAGTTACAATGTGGATGGGCATAATAGCCTTGGCAACGGTACATTGTCCTCTTCACTAACCCTCCAGCCTAGTCCTAATCCTCTTGTCCCCACAAATCCAATGTATGTCCCCTAGGGAGGTTGTCTGATTATGTAATAAGCTTGGGCCTGCTAGGCTGAATTCACCACAAAATCCTTATGTGAAGTTACCCAGGAATCTTCCTTTCCCTCCTGTAGACTCATAACAGGTATAGTTCCCAGGGTAAATGGTCAACCCCTCCCCAGGTCTTAGTGTTTTGGTGGTGATGGGGTACTTCTGCTTCCACAGCTCACAAAAGGTCTCGTTTGTTGTGTGGTCTATGGTGCGTGTGGTATGGTATAGACTTAAAAAGCAGGTTTTTTGTTTTGTTGGGACTTTGAGGGGCACTGTACCCAGGTGTGGTGGTGCTGCAGAACATACAAAGTACCCGGTTCTGTTGTGATCCTCAGCGATGTACTTCATATACTCTAACCAAGGACCCTGTCTCTGATGCCATTGTCTCCTCAAAGGTGGGATTGGCTATGGCTATCATACCTTTGACGGCTGCCACCCGGGCAGCTGAGGGGCAGCCGAGGGGTTTCCATTCCTCTGAAACCTACATGTCCCGGATCCTGAACTTACTCCTGCTTCCTCTGGCTACTTATGTTCCCAATATGTATGTACCTGAGTCCCTGGGACTGGGGTTCTATATGTTTAGGGTTAGTCTCATGTTGCTTCCTGTTTGGGAAGTCACTTTGGGGGCGATATCCCCAGTCTGTTCCAGTATTCCATCCCACAGCCCCCCAGTAATCACAACTCTCCCCCCAATAATCATCCGTAATGCATATATATTGGGCCCTTGAGGGGGAATCTTTATACAGGTCACTCTGCCACTCTGGGAAAGGGAGTTAACAATCTGGGTTAATGTTGATTTAAAAAAGAGTTAAACCAGAAAGTGACCATACCATCTTTTTTGGTTATAGCCACCTTCTGGCCATATGTGACCATGATCACACTGAAACTCAAAAGGATACATATATCATTGTTGCGGTGCAGGGTCGATATTTTTACAATGGGAGGCATGTATCCACGTTGGTTTCCCCTCAACTTTCACGGATGTGGGAGTGACCAGCAACACTTGGTAGGGGCCCTCAAATCTGGGATCTAAGAAACTTTTCCTAACGTGTATTCTCACAAGGACATAATCCCCTGGCTTGAGATCGTATGCGCCCTCCAAAGACCTTGGAAAAGAGGACAAGACTGCAGAGTGTGTGATAGATAAATCTTTATACAACTCAATCACAAACTTTACATGTGACTGTGCTAACTCGTGTGACTCATTAGACTGGGTTTGTAATCTGGCAGGGGCCCCAAATAGTTTCTCATGTGGAGTGAGGCCGTGCTGTGCCAGCAGTGTATGCCTAACATGGTACAGGGCAACGGGCAGGAGATCTGGCCAGTCTAGATGTTAGCTCTTTGTCCTTTTGTTATCTCACAGGCCTTAGTCATGGCCACCAGTTCTGCCTCCTGTGCAGGCCAGTGTTCTGGCAAAGCTTCAGCCAGTTGTACTCATTGCAGAGTGGTAACTGCATACCCCATAGCTCGATATCCGTGTCCAGGAGTGGCATCTCAGGAAGTATCAAGAAGGACTTTGTTCCTTCCGCCATGATTTTCATACAGTCATGATGGCCATCACTTGGGGTAATCCCCCCCCCCCTCAGAATGTGGCAGAAGGGTGACTGGATTGATAGTTGTACACCGCTGTAGAGTAACATTGTCAGGCAAGAGAAGGGAAAAAAAAAAAAAAAAAAAAAAACAATGTTATCTTAGATGGTGCTGATGAGTAAGGTGCTTAGGCTGTGTAGCTTGTTCAAGGATGGCCTTAATGTGGAGCCAGAGCAATCACTGCATGTCCTAGGATGATGTCTGCGGTTTTGTCAAGTAAGAGGCTTGCTGCATGCACTGCTTTTAGGCAGGTAGGAGAGGTCTGAGCCACAGGGTCTAAGCGACATGAGTAATAGGCTAGAGGCCTTTGATGCTCTCCAGGTTTCCGCGTAAGTACCCCGGATCCGTGGCCCTTGGCAATGCTACATGTCCAAACTGGTTGCACATGTAGTTATGAAGTTTTTGTGACAGTATTGTGTCTTGGCTGCACTAAGCAGAGCCATATCTGCCGTGAAATGAAATTCCTGCCCCAGACAGCAGATTGTAGATACTTTTGGGTGCGTCGGATGGCTGTCAGTAGTATGGACTTGCCAAACGCTGGCAAGTCCGTACTACCTGAAAAATCAAATACCTGCCTTTAAGGAAGGACACAGGCTGGTGTGACGTCACCACACAGAACCTCTTTACACATAGAAAACGGCTTCTAGCAGGAGAGGATGAGGAGCTGCAGGGGGAGCACTGGGGCTGGAGCCCTGAGGTAAATACAAAGTGTTTTTTTTATTTGAGTGTCATTTCTGTATATACTACTATGGGGGAGGCTGTGTATGCTGAGGGGAGACTGTGTATACTGGGGGAGGCTGTGCATTACTGGGTAGGCTTTGTATACTAGGGAAGGCTGTGTATACTAGGGAAGGCTGTATATAATGGAGGAGGCTTAGTATACTTGGGGGAGGCTCTGTGTACTAGGGAAGGCTGTGTACAATGGAGGAGGCTGTGTATACTGGGGGAGGCTGTGGATACTGGGGAGGCTGTGTATATTGGTGGAGGCGTGTATACCTGGGGAGGCTGTATATACTGGGGTATGTTGTATTTACTGGGGGAGGCTGTGTGCTGTTGGGGGAGGCTGTGTATACTGTGTCTGGCATGGCACTATATACTGTCTATGGGGGATCCGTATATAGATCCTTATATGGCCGTATATGGAGTAATGTCTATAAAATAATTTGGGAGTATGTATATGGGGACTGTTATAAATAAATTATGGGGAAATGTATATAAGTAAAACAAATAGGTATATAAATTATGCTGTAGTTCAGTAGGTGTGATATATATAATAAATTGTGGGTGCTGTAGATACTGTAATTTATTTACTTTTTCATTTAGAAGACTATGTAAAGGATGTTTTACGTGGGGAATAGTGTGTTCACTCGTGTTGTGAATATAATATATAGATGTGCTGCATGGAGCTGCCATCTGACTGTAAATTCAGCAGAGATAAACCATGGCCAGGAGTAAGCCTAAAGAAGTCCTCTTCCTGATGAAGCAGATCACCTGTAAGGTGATGTCACTAATGTCTGATGTCACTAATGTCTGTGTCATTGGGGCACATGTATCATAGTTTGGTCTCTCTGAGGTGCATTTTAGAGACATTTGGCGGCTATTTTTTGCACCTTATGTATGATCCTGTCTTTTTACTTGTGATACATGTTCAGTTTTTCCTATCCTGGCAGGTGCAAATTTTGGCTTCTTTTTGAGACTTTTTGTTACAAATATATCAAATCCACATGGACACAAGCCACGTGAGGGGGTTATATACAGGAGTGGACACTACTGTTAATTTGGGATTTAACATGTTGCATTTTTAATGCATTTTGAAACCTATTACAACAGCTGAGGAGAGTGGATTTTCCTAATTAAATTACCTTAAACATTTGAATTTACAAAACGCATAGTAAACGCAATGTTAACAATGTTTTGTAAACACAAATGTTAACATCAAATTACCTCCCCTCAGCTGTTGTAATTAGTTTCAAAATGCATTATAAACGCAATTAAACCGCTACATGTGACCGCACCCTTAGAAGTAAAAAAAAATGCAAAAATTTAAAAATTTTAACAAATGAGGTTACTGTGTAAAATGCTAAACAGTTAAAGCATGTGCAATAATTCCAATTTACATGTTAAAATCGGGTCCATGAAAAAAAAATTTCTTTGCACCTGCCCTGGACCAGGTGCAGAATTGTGCCAAAATGGCGCAAAAACGGCAAAATGTCACATGGAACATCTGGAAAACTAAGATACACACAAGGTGCAGACCAAGGCGTACTTGAAAAAGAACAGAGTTAAAAGTCGAAAAATGGCGCAAAAACAGCAAAAGTCGCTAAAATTAGACAATTTGGCTAGCTGAATCTATGATAGATGTGCCCTATTGACTGACTACTAGTGTGTGAGGTAGCAGCATCAGGCGTATGAACGGCATTTTCAATTTTTGCTTCAAGTAACAAAAAGGCTGGTGCACTAAGTTAATGCTCGATGGGAGCCCGCAGAGTGTGCCAGATTTATGAAGACAATGCTCTAGTCTTCATGAATTTGGCGTACTTTGCACAATACTGAGACAAACTGCACTATTATTAAAGGTGGGGCACTAGTTAACCCCTTAAGGACGCAGCCATTTTACAGCTTAAGGCTCAGCCCGATTTTTTGGATTCTGACTTGCT